>JAPMOB010207765.1:0-32701 GCA_029875015.1 Lepomis gibbosus
TATAATATAATATAATATAATATAATATAATATAATATAATATAATATAATATAATATAATATAATTTAATATAATATAATATAAGCAAATACTTGAGTTTATGTGCAACCATTGGCAGTGATTAGAAATCTCACTTGAATACAAATACAGCTATGTAGTGATACATAGTGTATTTAGGAGCTGGCACTATGATGCTGCATAAAATACATTTTCTCACCAGCTCAAACCATCCATCCTTGCCTAATTACATGAAGTGTGCTAAATGAGATTCATAAATTGCTCCTCCCATCCATCTCTTCATGAATAGGATATAAATGAAGCTGCACTTAAAGGATTAAATGTGTGCTGAAGTTATCTTAATTTCTCATATGATTCGAGTTTTCTTGGCATTACAATCTGTGTTACTGCTGCATGTTAGAGTCAGAAATGCAGTTAGAATATGGAGTAAAAGGAAAAGCAGGATTCCCCCGACATGCATACATTCATATCGGAAACAGTTCATTCTTTTCCATTAAGCGGCAACCACACAGCTCTAATGCCCTGACTCCACAGCAGTCATACACACACACACACACACACACGCACACACATGGTTCCCTCTGTCTCATTGCTATTCTTTTCACACCTCAGCTCCTCTCACTATGGGAGAGCACTATGAAATGGTTCAACTCTGTGATTAAAAAAAGGAAATGAAATCAGGGTTTGTGATTATACTCTTAACCACAACACTAAAAAGAATGTCGATCACCATCTGTTGACTTCTGAATCAAATTTTACTCAAAACCTACATGTATAAAGTATCAACTCTTTTATTAGCATCTTTTACTAATATATTTGGGACAGGAAGCTTTTACAGTTTGGTCAGTTTTCTTTGAGAATTTATTTGGCAATGAGGTTCTTCTTCACTCATCTCATTAACATTGGAGAAAGCTGTGATGATGTAAAATATACCTGCTCATAAAATTTTAAAGGCATTACTAAAGTGTTATACCTTTTCAATTAGATTTCAAGGGGTTGAGGGAGTAAGTTCACTGTAAACTAACTCTGCTCATGTTAGCATGAACTATGGATCATATTCATTCACATTCTTAAGCTTGGTATCATGGAGAGCATGTCTATGACGCTTCTCTCAGGTGATGGAGCATTGGTCATCCTTATAATATGTTGTTTTAACAGTGGAAACTAACACTTGTCTTATGTAGGACTGTTTCTCTCTGCTATGAGACAATATGGCATCTAAACAGATTATAGAGAATGCATTGTGGGGAATTGTAGTATTTATGGGATGCTACAGATATTTTAGACATAAACATAACAATGTACAAGATCCTTACATCATAATTGCTTTTACACAGTACTCATAAATATGCACAGTGAGGAGTGGCTCTGCTAACATGTGACTACTGTGCATACATGTCACTATGGTTACATGCCTGTGTGTGTTCTTGTATATGTGTTGAACATACATTACATGCAACCAGACCTTCCCGCCCCCTTTTAACAAACCATTGCTCAGCTGCTGCCCATCTTTGAGGATGGCTGCTGTCACCATGGAAACTAAATGAAATGTGTATCCTGAAGACTGTGATCCATACCTGTACGTATCTTTAGTGCGTATGTGTGCTCATGCATGGGTTTCATCAGGTCGGGCATTTACACCTGACATAGAGTAAAGTTAACTTGACTGTGTATATTCAGTGCTGTTAAACTTCATTTTAAAATAGAGAAGAAACACTCCCCTGTCTTCAATATCAAATACACGCATATTCCATTATCTGAGAGTGTGAGCTCTTTGGCTACTTTCATGTTGGACAAAGGAAGGCTAATGCATGCTGAACATCTGTTACTAAAATAGAATCTTAATGTCAGTAATCATGTGTTGTAAACATAAAAACTATATTAGAGGATTTTCATATATTTGATTTTTAAAGCATCTCATGTTTTCGTATGTTGACTGGTTGGGCGCATGCATACTTCATAAATATGTGCTTTATGTGGCAAACAAGCTTATTATTTCTGGATCTTATGTTATGTTAGCCCATATGAAAGTTCTTGGTCCACTACCACTACCATCCTTTAAAAATGATGCTGAGGTGCTAATACAATATTCACTTGTCAAGAGTTGAAAGACTCATCCATGACATGAAAACATAGGGGATAGCAAAATACTGTTCAAGAAAGAGAGCTCTTCACAATGGCTGTTGGGCTGGAGCCTCTGTTAACTGCAGCCTCTGTGCCAAAACATTGAACCTTATACAGGATTACTCTTCACATATGATTATGACACAGCAGACTAGCAAATCACATATTTCTAAATGGAACTTTCTCTTATCTATATAAAAATAAATCAGGTAAGACAATCTCAAGAGTGTGTATACACGATTTACTATTAGATCGCCCATCAACATTCACACTCACTCGCACAAATGCACACACACACGCACTTATATGCAGACATGCACACCCCTACAAATGTAAATGACTAAGGCCAGTTTTGGGAATGGAGGGCACAAGTACGTAGCTTATAGGCTTCTAAGTCCTCTCCAGTATCTTCAAGACTACAAAATGAACTGGGACTCAGTAATGGGATACTGGGCAGCAGGAATTTTCCTCCCTGCTGCTAAAACCATCACTCAGCTGGGTTACACCAGTTATAATCACATTTAAATTTCTTTGACGACTCTGCTTCCACAGGGATCTCTCAACAAACCAGTTGGCTACCTGGGAATGATCTTTTCATTTGTGGGTGTGTAATACCGCTAATAGGAATGAGCTGAAGGAGGGGCAGTGACATTCTCCAATTTAGAAGTGTTTTTCTCCCAGAGTATTCACCACACATGTTCATCCTGAGCTTATAGCCCATTGGCACACTCAGCTAATTTGTGAAATGTTTCATTGAGACTCTTTGTCTCTCCCTCTTCCTTTGTCTCTGGCTTATAGAGTGTTTTTAGTCCGTCCAGTGTCTCCATCACAAACACTCTGGGCCCAGCTTCCTGTTTATCTCTGCTGCACTTGTACCTCAGAGGCTTTTATCTAAAGTATTCTGACGCCCCCTCTCAAACTTTGGTCTACGTGCCAGCTCTGGACCTACATGATTCTCATGAGCTACCCCACAAATTCCTTCAATGGGGAACAGACAGTTCTGGCCCAGCAATTTTTGGGCTGCTTCTAAATGGTTGGTGCCTTTCTGGTAATTGATGTTTATGCTGCGTTTTGGACTTGAACCAGCCAAAAGACGCTCAGAGGGACTGGCATCAGAGATGTCGCGGAGGTGCTCATCATCATCTGTATCCGCGTCAATGTATTTGCTGATGGAGGAGTCATGGAAGGTGAAGACAGTTGGGGCAGTGCTGTCTGGGGACTTTGGTGGGGTTCTGCTGCTGGCAGTGGTGTAGATAGAAACTTCAGGGCTTAACAGAGAGTTGTCTGACAGGACTGAACTGTCTGAGAGTGGGGACAGGCCTGACTCTCCCTCGCTGCGACAGCCTCCTTTGGGAATAAGGGTTTTTGAGGAGTTGCCAGAAAAGAAGAATTTCCGTGCATTTTGTGAGTATGAGGGCTTTGAGACAGACACGGGGGGCAGCATGGGCTCATGTTCCCCAGTAGCTTGCTGGCCTGTTTTTGCACTGCCATGCTGAGACATTGCTACAGCCGGACTGTGGGAGAAGCGGTTGCTTTCCTGAAGGCCAAGCTCCATTGCTGGGCTATGGGGGAAGCGTGGGTTCTCCTGGAAATCTGTAGCACAACTGATGTAGCTGTCAATGCTGGACAAGCTTTTCATGTCCCCTACTCCTTCTCTGGTTCCTAGCACTGGTGGCCCATGATCTTGGATGGCCCCCAGTTCTATCTCATCTCTCTGTTTGCCAACTCTGGAACCCCTGTCTTTAGCATTGAGGTTTGGTTGGGATTGTGTCTTGGCCATCTGGTTGTACATCTCCTCCAGCTTCTGAACATTTAGCCTCTGGGGACTGGTGGCTCGGGCCTTGTTGGGAGAGCCTAACTCCTGGGCATTGAAGGAACGGTTTGAGCTTGTCTCTGATGCAGCCCTCTTTGGGGTCCATTTCCAACGGCTTGGAGAGAGGTGGTTGTCATGAGGCCTCTCACTCTTCTCTACCACCACGTCCATTAGTTCTGCACTACGAGCAAACGCCTCTTTTAAATTCATTGAGACTATGCTACCGTTTCGCTTTGCCCTTTCTAAGGCCTCCCTTCGTTTAAGTGCTTTTTCTTGCCTCTTCTGCTCCTTGTAGAATTCAGAGAAGTTATTTACAATAATGGGAATAGGTAGGGCAATCACCAGTACTCCAGCTATGCAGCATAAACCCCCTACTATCTTTCCCAGTAGAGTTTTTGGGTAGATATCTCCATAGCCTACTGTGGTCATAGTTATAGTCGCCCACCAGAAAGAAGCTGGAATACTTTTAAACTTTGTATCCTCCTCATCCTTCTCAGCGAAGAACACTAGACTTGAGAAGATCATGATGCCCATGGCCAGAAAAAGGATTAGCAGGCCCAGCTCATTGTAACTCCTCCTAAGAGTGAAGCCCAGCGACTGAAGACCTGTGGAGTGGCGAGCCAGCTTCAGAATACGTAGGATTCGCATGATCCGAAAAATCTGAACCACACGGCGGACATTCTGAAATTGCAGCACACTCTTGTTGGATTCGGTCAGGAAGATGGTGACATAGTAGGGCAAGATGGCCAATAGGTCAATGACATTCAGGGGACCCTTAAAGAACTTCCACTTGCTGGGGGAGGAGAGGAAGCGAAGCAAGTACTCCATGGTAAACCAGGCAATACATACAGCTTCCACGTGGGCCAGTTGTGGGTTGTCTGAGGACTGACCAAACTCATCTGTGTCCTGCAGCTCTGGAAGGGTGTTCAGAGACAAGGCAATGGTGGAAAGCACGATGAAGAGGATAGAGATGATGGCCAGGATCTGAAAGACAAATTTATGAAAGTAATATGAGTAAGGATTGCAAGATAAGTGAATTACATACAGATAAAATCACATATCAGATATGCACTTGAGCATACAGGTAATGGGTTGGATTGACTTGGACCACTTATTTATTCATGACTCACTTATCCACATGACTGAGTCTGCTTGAGTGGAAAATAATGTTTAGCAACCAATACACAAAAACAAAAGTATCACAGAATCCAGTACATGTGGGTTGTTGAAAATCTTCTCCAATGTCTCGAAATGTCAGATATTTAATATATAAGGAAAAACACTAGACTTATACACGTTTAGGAACTGACCAATTGGAGTTGTTTTCATTTGAGAAATAAAAGAGTTTTCAGCCATGCTTAGTGGCTTTTGTGGGACTGTACTTATATATGCACATCTAATGTCAGCGTGTTTATACTCACAAAAACAATGCTTACATGCTGATGTTAAGCAGGTATAATGTTTATCATGGTCACAATCATAGCATGCTAATATTTGCTATCAAGAAACACAGAGCACAGTTGATGCTGATTGAAATGCCCCTTCTTTTGCAGATATTTAGTCATAAACCAAAGCACTGAAAGTGAAATTTTGTCTTGATGGTGGCGCTATATGAAAAATCAGGAGATCACCAAAAGTTTTGTCCGAATTTATCCCGAGGGGGACATGAATGTCTGGACCAAATTTCATGGCCATCTGGTTGTTGAGCCATTTTTTTCAAAACCCAAATATGAACCTCATGGTGGCGCATGGTGGAAAGTCAGGGGGGTGATTAGTGATTAATCTTTTGGAAACCACCAATGTCTGTAATAAATATACTGGCAATTAATCTAATAGTTGTTAAGATATTACATCCATATGCCGCCTGCTAGCATGATGATAACTGAAAACAGGTTATGAATTGTAAACGTACTTCTATGATCATAGAGAGAGTCCTTAAATGGGCACTGCAATTTACATAACAAGTAGCACAGATAATCAGACAAGCCTACTATTTTCACACACACTGCTGACTCTATACAGTAGACACCAAATCAGTGACAAGGTTAACTAGATGAAATAGCAAGGTTTCAGGGGTCCTTCTGTGATCAAACTAGGGTTACAAAAAATATCCTCAAGATATTTCACATAGGTTTCACCTTCTATCTCTCTATATTTAGAGGGGAGAGCCCTATCACTGCTTGTCACTTGCACCCCTTGGTGTGACACCACCATGACACTGAAAACTGAACATGCAATCGTCACACAGGAGCAGAATGTCCTCAGAATCCGCTGCACTAAATGATGCCTAATTCACATTACACAGTACAGAGAACTAGGAAGTCTGTCAAAAAAAAGCACCCTGACACACACATACACACACACACACACACACACACACTCTCACACTCACACCCCACCAATCATGCTAACAAGCAAGTACATGGTGCTAGACACCTCTTTTAGTACCATATGACAGCTCCCCTCTTAACCAGCGATCATAGTGTAAACAAAAAATCACTGCATTTGCTTTGAAGTATATTATTCTTGTACCTTGAGCTTGTTTAATCTGAATAAGTGACTACTCCGATATACCACAGTGAGAAATACCAGAAGAAACGTTACACTGCTATCCAGTCTGTAATATCCCTTCAACCACTTGTACAGCTAAAATATAATTGCAATGGTAACCAGAATGATTATTTGTTTATAGGGTGATGATTATGTTTTTTAGGTTTATAGGGTGTGTTGTGTGATTAAGCCTCATAGCACTACTGTTGGAAGCTGATAAAGTACAGCCTTTTATTTCAAACCCTAAATTCCTTGATATCACATGATAGACTAAAGGCCAGTTTACCAAAATCACATAAAGTTACATTTTCTCTTCACTTAGAGGTATATAAACATGCAAATACTTTTTATTTACCCATGTTTTGACATTCTAGCCACTGAGATTACGGTTAACACACCAATGAAGGTGAACAAATTTTAATTGTGCTACTGAAAACATTGAAAAATGTTGTGTCTTGAACTAGTCTTTAACTACCAAATAAACAGCCTATGAAGAAAAAGTATAAGAAAAGTATTTCTTTTTTTCCCCAATTACATTAAACTGTCTATAACACAATTTGGGCAACTAACCTGGGTTGTTAAGCTTCCTTTTTTGCTGTGTATAAAATATACAAATTCTACATTTATAATTTATGCAGTTTTCTTTTTAAAAGCTTATTTCATTACTCTTAAAAATACCCATGCCAGACATTGGCTACCCTCTGCATCCCATTGATAATAGTTTTACAGAGAGATTCCAAAATGATCTTTCCTGAAATATGGGGATGAATGGCACAAATTAAACAGCTCTCCGTTGATCTTTGTGCTGAGGGATAAGAGCAGGGCTCCTGCCTGACCTGAATGATGATGATTCACAGAGGCAGCCTAATCCAGTAATGTGTATTGTGTATAATTATCATAAAATGACATATGCTCTGACATTCTAATTTACAATCATTTTAATACTTCTGCACAGGTATTACACAACACACCTATTTTGATAACTGACTAGACAACTTAAAGTTTTATGTAACTGCACCACCATAATCCATGTGGAATGCACCTTTGTGGGAAGCTGACTATGGAGCAATGAACTCAGGTAGGGTAACAAGACAGGGGAGCATCTGCTCCTTTAGTGGAGCTAAAGAGAACAATAGTCTTCAGTTGTTATATTAACCCTGAATGACTACAAGAAATCCTGACACAGAACCAAGCAGCACAACTTAGAGGTTGAGTAGGAGGTTGTAGCTGGAATGCAGAGCCTGTTTTGGCAATAGCCCACACGAATGAGGTCAGGAAGTTATATGATGAAATAAATCAGAGAATGGTTACATTTTTCTCACTAAAAATTAGTGCAGCTGAGAACACAATGCAGTATAGGCATAAGACATAATCATAATACACCCATGCAACATTTAATATAGATATTTATGAAATTAATAATTTCAGTGGGATTCAATTTGAATCATAAAACAGTGCAAAATAAAATGTCCTCTTCCCTACTCTTGTTAAGCATGAACAAAACCTAATCCATGAACTGGATCTACTAGTTAAACACACAGCCACTTGTGTAAACAGACCGACTAAAGACCAGCGTAGAGCACATGATGCAGGGTTTCCATATATATATTGTCCAAAGGAAATTAAAGCACGGCAACAGAAATAGGGCAATAGCGACAGTTGTTAGGAGCTGATTGACAGTGCAGGCCTTGACAACGGCCTAATAATTTGTCCACTCCCCAGAGTAAAAGCGATGGCTAAAGAGGCAACCTTATCTACGACCAATCACGGCAGGAGAACACTGTTGCCATAGCGTCACGGCAGACATGAATAATGACCCTATCTGTTTATTTTCTTCCCCCTGTGCTTTTCTCCTCCTACCCTGGAGAAAATCTATTTGAATCAAACACTTCAAGAGCAGAGAGGTGCTGGGGCCGAAGAGTGAAGGTGTAGCTGATGAGTGCAGCCCAAAACTGGGGTGATACGTAGCATGCAGCGTGGTCAGTGCGGTCAGGAATGGATAATGATGATGTTAACAAGAAAAATATTTGTACAAAGAAAATAAGAGGGTGTATTTCTCATGTGAGGTTATACCTATCTTTGTTAAAAAAAACAACCTCTTGGGTACCAGACACAATACACCTGTAATGACTCAGAAAAGGAATGGAGACATTACACAAACTTGGGAGATAGTAGCTACGGAGAGCAGGACAAAAAAGGGGCAGAGGTAATAGGATTGAGAAGCAATAAAAAGGTTGGTAATGAAAGCACACTTCTGCTACAGTGTAACATTATGGTTATGAGGTCAAGTTCCGCTAGGAAACCCTGCACATTTCCCACTGGCCTATGTCCCTATTGAACCTGCCTCTACACACTGTACACTTTCGTGTACTGCATTGCTTGTCTTTATCTCTTTCTGTCCTGGGTTGTTTAGTGTCATAGGGCACTAATTGCATCAAACTATTGCACTGTGAATTTGAGATAAACCTCTCAGCGCACATAAAGGAAACTGCAAACAAACACATGTCTAGGAAAAGATTGAATGGAGTTTCAGACACAATTTCAATGGCATCAACACAATTACAGACTATTTATAGACTCTCAGTGGACCCAGGGGCACACACAACAAAAAAAGCGTTAATAATGGCCACACCCTAGATGATGTCCTTTATGTCATGCAAGTTCGGTATGATGAATCCTTATTGCAATTAGATTTAATGGACACTCCCAGCGAATGCTCCTTGGTGGCCTACTAAAGGGTAGAACAGATGAAGGGAGGGAGATATTTATATCTAGAGGACAAGAAAAGACAACATGTGTGTGCAAGTGATGGAGAGAGAGAGAGAGAGGCAGCAGATTGACAGGAAATCCCACTGTGACTCTAAACAAAGCCAGATCACACTGGGTCTCTCATGGCACATCGTCGTGCGGCTCAGACTATAGCTCACACAGACCTCCTTCTTCTGCAGGACAAGGTGACACCAGCCTTCATTAGGCTGTTGAAACAATATCCGGGACACAATTGGTGTGAATGACGCCCCCAAAAACTTTTCATAAAGCAGACGCGACTGTCAATGTCACTTTTTGTGAACCGACTAAACACAGCCTGGATGTAAGTGCTACAGCAAAATTTAGAAATGTTGAACTCATTCTTATGCATGAATGGCCATGATTATTAAGTTAGTACTTAACCAAGTAGATAATTTTTCTGCACAAGGATGTAATGAATGAAAACAAGCCACAAAAAGAATCTGCTGTATTGTCCAACTCAACTAAAATTATACTATTGTTTGAAATAATAATGAATATAGTAACATAATTAATATAAAATATAATAGTAACAATGAACATTATACTTTTTATATAGGCTAATGTTTGCATCACATTGTAATAATATCACTCATTTATAGTAGTTACTCCTCCAGGTTGTGGATATAGCATCTGTAGTGGACAGATGTAAATTTAGCCAGAGCCATAGGCCTATGTGCTTTTTCCAGCCTCCTCCTAAGGGTGGATTCACACCAACCTTGTTTAGTCTGGGTGAACCAAACCCTGGAGTGTTTACCCCCTTGGTGTGGTTCGTTTGGGTGGGTGAACTCTGGTGCGGACCAAATAACCATTCTCTGGTCCACCTGGAAGAGATGGTCTCGGACAGCTGTCACGTGAACTCTGGAGAGGTTTATTTCTGGTGTGAACCAGAGATGGGTGCTCGAATTTGAGACTCTGACTCGAGTTGCACCTATGTCACACACAGTGACTTGAGAGGTTACAGGTATTATTATTGATCAAGGAACATGACATTTTTATTTAGTTAACATTACAGTATTTTCAGTCTGGGGGATGTGTTGACTAAGCTGGGCATAAAATCCACGATTTTAGAAATCTTGTTGTTTTATTCCAACTCACACTGTAAATTGTCTGCAACGTAAAGCCAAAGCTCACGATGTAGGTGCTCACAAAGTACGGTCCGATGGTCAGCCACGACCTGAGGGCTCACACTGGATGTGTATAAAACAGCCTGTCAGCCCATGTGGACCGTTCTGACTCTTCAATAAAGATTTATTTGATTGCTCTGAGGGAGGTAGAAGTTTGTTAGTAATAATGCTAGCAGAGCAGAAACGTACTGTCTTGATCTGCTGTGTGCTGAAACGTCTAAAAAAAGATATGTTATTGTATATCGACCAGGGGGCTGGGAAGATGTGGACAACATGGTATGTTAATTTTGCAGAGAGAATTGGAGGTAAACTAGCTACGTTTTACTGTACAGATTGTTAACTCTCAGAGAGTGTGTGCCATGGCACTTTCTGATACCGTTCACCACTTTACGCAGGCACTATGAGAAAAAAAGGTACTAATCATGAGGAATCCACTCGTGTTTCGGCTTCAACTGTGCAACAGCCTGGCGACGGACGACCAAAATTTCAGATTATATGTCAGAAATTCATCCAACTGTCCGACAGCCGTTTGGGATCACTCCTTGCTACCCCCTGTACACTGCAGGGCAAACAACGTCCGACGATGCAATTATTCCGCCCAACTCTAGAAATGAGATGTGTGGCTCGAAAATTGGGTCAGAAACGAGCTGAAATCGCACAGTGCAAGCCCTGCTTTAGAGTAGTTAATAAGCTGTGATTAGTTGTAGATGCATTGTACATTAGGCTACATGGGTGTGCTCTGTTATTGAAAAGCAGATTACAGGTTTATCATGTAACATTACAGTTTGATTTAGGTAACGTTACACTGGGTTTGAAAGTCTGGTGTTGACTTACAGTAGTTAATAAGATGTCATTAATTGCATTGCACATTACATGGTGGTAATCTGTAAGTGAAAAACAGGTTACGGTAACAGTTACAGAATCCCTTAATGCTATGCAGGGTTCTAAACATAGACAAAAAATAACATAGTTACATGGACGTAGTTATAATGACGTCATCCGTAGGTTTGTGGACTGCCGTTTTAAAAGGTGCGTTTGACTTCATGCAGCGCTGCGCAGAGCTGACTTAACGTGATGCATGCTGGCATGATGGTTAGAAATTGTGTCCGACTTTCGGCGGCATTGCAAAAAGTCACCATGCCACATGACATTAAAACCTCGCGGGAGCAAGGCGGCCGCAGTTGCTTTTCTCCAATTGCACCAAGTTGGAACCACACTATTGCCTGGTCTCGCAGTATTTTTCTTTGCAAATTCCGCGAGATCAGTCATTGATCTCAGCTCACAGTAAGTTGCTGCAGGTAGAATGTGTCTGACTTGACGGCGCCATTTTTATACCCTGCCCCTGCAGTCATCTGCAGCTAATGTTAGACAATCAAGTCGACGAAAGTCAGCTGCGGTCATCTTGAACGCACGTAAAGCCTCAGGTTGGACAGATAGGGCGCCACCATGTTGAGTTTTTACAACCAGGAAGTACACAGAAGTGACCATATTTGGACGAGACGGTGGAGCTAACAGACGTTTGTGGAGCTAGTTAGCTTGCTTAGCTAGGTGCATTTGTAATTCATGGTCATTTTAACAGGGCTGACAATTTTTTCTAGCGAACAACACTCTTAAAACTAAATGTTCTCACCAGAGAAAGTGAACAGCAGACTCCTAATAAGCTTTTTCAACAGCGCAAATTTACACAGGTCGCCATGGTAACAACTTCACAGATAATCCCACCCTGAAGCAAATTAAGCTTTATGGTCTATTTCCCTCTAAATGGGAAAATTTACTAAATGAACATCATGTTGTATTGAAGAGGACATGAAACTAGGAACTGAGACCATAAACTCAATAGGAAAGTGTTTACTGAGGTAATAAATCAGCTGAGAAGTAGGGTCATTTTGCCATTATTGCTAATGGAGCCGGACTTCTTTTTGCAACCAGAAAAGTCGCCCCCTGCTGGCTTTTCAATAGAATGCAGGTTTATGGGACTTCCACATTGGATTCATGTCACAGACCAGAAGCATCCCACTTGGTTCTAAGCAGACTCGCAACAAACGAAGTGAGATGCCTCCTGAACATTTGGGATGAAGAGAATGTTTTTCAGTTACAAGAGCAGGTGCATAAGAATATAAGAATACTAAAGTATTACAAATATTCAGCGAAGCAGAGTTTGTTTTTTGAGGAATTTTAACAATTTAAAGAATAAAGCTCTATATTACCATTGTATGGTGACATTCTGTTGTAGGCCTATTTATCTTTTAAATAAAAATGTTAAGCACAGGAATGTAAGAAACTGTATGATACTGTCATTAAAGTAGATATGAGGAATGGTAAATGAATGCTATTCTGACGTGTGTGTGTGTGTGTGTGTGTGTGTGTGTGTGTGTGTGCGCACGTGCAGGTACCTCATGCCACCCCTACACAAGTCAGTGCTTCACTTGGGCCACACCTGTCAAAAAAATCTGGACACACCACTCAGCTAGCGACATGGAATTTCCCTCTTTCGTACATTGTCCCCTGGTCCCTGTAGCAATTACATGCATGTATGTAGCCCTGTCACCGTCTCCTCTGAGTTACATATGGGATAGAAATAATTTCATATATGGAAGAAGGAATAAGTCTTCAGACATGACAGTCTAGAGACTACTGGCTGATACATTATACGCATACCAAAAATATTTCTGCTCTCCAGAGAAGCTGTTTGCTCTGCCACCAGCTCTTGTTGAGATTTGATGGCCTGGTTTTATGTTGGTTGTGTCCCAGCAGCTATGATTAATTTTCTTCATGCTACATTGGTTTTGTCAGGGTCGGGTCCATTCATCTGTATTTCCTGCACTCATCCAACAAGGGTGGAACCTTGAACTTTGCACTATTTTTACATAGACTGGAAAAAAATTTGCAATATTATGAATCAGACCATTAAATCACTGATGTGAACGTGAGCACCGAAATGAAAGAAATTAGTGGTCACAGAGGCATCACCTAACAAAAAATTAAACATATCGGCTAAAGTAGAATTTATAGAACCTCTGAAACCTGTTGGGCAAACAAAAATAAAAAACCCAAAGTCAAATAAATGTATCCCAAAGCAGGTTTCTGTCATTTTAGGCAGTTGTTATCTTGCTGATGTATGTTGTGTCATGTTTTCTTTTTTAGTTATTTCCAGTTTTATGTTGAAAGAGTCATTCCTCATGATTCAGTAGTTCATTTGTTTAAGCCATCTCTTGTTCATGTGCAGTTCAGGTTAGTGTCTCACACTGTATTAAGTTTGGTGGCCTCCCAAGTAACAGTCCTAGAGCTCTGAGGCTCCCAAATGCTCCAGCTGGCACCTCTCTCATTAGCAGCAAGAGACACATAAAGAGACACATAAAACCTAATAATGAAAGGTAATACTCTTAAACTTCCACTCAACACTTGGACTGAGGTGGTTTTGATTAAGGTGTTTTTATTTTTAAGGTGAGTAAATCCAGGTCTCGCTTGATCACTTAAATCCTCTTTGCTAGCTGACTTGCTTTCCCATCATCCCCTGAGCCACGTCCGAGGCCACAGGGATACCATGAAACACTTTCCGTGCCTCAACTGCCAGCCACTGTCACCATGACAACCCCCTTGAAACTCGACAGGAGGTGGCTACGTGGACCTGCTTGTGAAAAGCAAGTCAGACAGAGTCTCCTTCTCTCCCTCCCTTCCTCCCTCGCTCCTTCCTTCTATCCCTGGTTTGTACCTCTTTCAAAGCTCAACCAGCTTTGAACCATCTGTACAGCTCTAGTCTCTGTTCTATCTCTAGGTGTTGCTCTCATTTATGTCAGATTGCTGTTTGCATTTCAGGTCCTGTGCTGGCTTCTTTACATACGTCATGAGTCCAGTTGGTTATTGTGGGTCTGTGGTACTGTACCTTTTAATAATTTTTAACGCTGTGTTCTTAAAAGTGCTCAATCACCAAGCTCTGTTCAGCCTTCAGAACTACCAGACACCATTTTCAGGCATAGATGTGTGAGTTGTATGGCACACTTTTGCTGCTATTTCATTTGCTTGGACTAACAGGCATCACACAACCACAGCATTGATCTTCATCTTCATCAAGATGAGGCCGATAGTGTGAGAGTAATAATATGAGCGTTAAATAATGTGGAATAATTCACACCCCTGATTCTGAATGTAGAAAGGCTCTGCCTCTCTGACTGTGAATGAGATGGGGTTTCCATGGAGACGGGAGGAGACTGTGTCTTCCACATTTGCCCCAGCATGATAGCTTACACACACGCACACACACAGACACATACATTCGCAGTGGCTCAGCTGTAGTCTCCCCACCCTACATCACTTCTGCTTGTAACTTTGAAGAGCAGAGCCTCATTTATCTTAACCTCCCACATCTTGCCAAATGAATAAGCTGTACCTTGTGGCTCTTCAAGGTAGCTACAGCGAGTTCAGCTTTCTACACAAATGCACAGGCCTGTTAGATTTATACTAGTGACTTATGATCATGACCTTGCTTCCCTAACATTAAGGCTACTGCACTTCTGACCGCCTTCTATGTGTCCTTTTGACTGGCAGCTACTCCTGTAGAAGGATTGGTCTCTAAAATTACATGATGGTTAAGGCTCATTTGCTTAAATAATCTTCACACGTATTGAAAGTCACATTAGTGTGATAGATTTATGGGTCTGTCAGACCAGTGAATTATATGAAATTTAATTAAGTTACATTACAGGCCCTTTGACTTTGCTTCAGTATATTTGCAATATTCTGTTGATTCTGTTCCAATTTCTGAACATTCTGTTGGACATTTAGATGTGATAATTGAAATGATCCTCAACATTCAATAATATCTGCCATATTGTATATGGTATTAGTGCTTATTTATTTTCTTATATCTTTATTCAGCCCCTAAAACACTATGTACTTTGAGGTCATAGCAAAGCCTGAAACAAGCCATTTTAGGGGCCTTAGTCAAACTTTTCCCAAACTCATGCAGTGCTTGCATGCACAAAGTGCAACACAACCCCCATTCAGTAAACTACTAATGTAGGTAGGAAATCTTTGCCTGGACCATCCATCTCCTGAATGAATCCCACCTCATCTCCTCTCCCTCTCAATTATTCATGTATTTCAGATGAAGAAGAGAATCCAGACTCAGCATCTATATTTAAACTCTTGCTAGTCCATGGTGGCTGTATAAATAGAAACAGTATAGGGTCTGGTCTGGCACACCAAAGGAGGCTGTTTTCATTAGGAGTTTCAACTTGGAGTACGCAGCATTTGTAAGGACTGGAAGGAGATGAAATACAGCATAGTCAGTATTGTGTAGAGACATTTCTGGATTGAGGAAATATCATAGAGCAGTTATAGAGGTAAGGGAATGTGTGGAAAAAGCTTCGAGCATTTATGCTGTCCATTATATCTAAAAAAAATCTAATTTTATCCCCACTGCACAAAATAACCTGTCCCTAGCAAAAAGACAAGTCTATCATGTTGTTTACTGTTATTGCTTCTAAAAAGTCTGCTAATAAATGTATAATGCAGTTCACGCAGTCTTGCAGTACATGTTTTTTTTTTACTACAGAAATCAAAGAATGTCTCAATATACTCTGCAGACAGCAGCACAGTGGGAAAATGTAAACATGAGCGAAGCATTGATTTGAAATGCAAAGAGAGAAGCAGACAGAGGAAGACACACACAAGCCCTCTGTACACACACGCACACGTACACACAGTCAATCAACAATGATGCCTGAATAGACGGCAGCTGCAGGTCTAAGCATCACATAAATGACAGTTGCCATGGTGATAGTGACAGTGAACTTTTAAACACTTTAGTGACGGCAGTGAAAGGGAAATAAAAGAGAGAAATGGAGAGAGCACAAAACATTCAAAAACAGCGCATCTGCGACCTACAGAACCATGTCAATGTCACATGTTCTACTCACTAGAGCAAGAGCAGTACAAAACAAGATTACTCCTAATCCTGGACTCACACACATGCTTACAGCAGATACTCTTACTTACTAACAGCGTAACATTACACTCAGTCCATATTTCACAGTTTGTGAGAGCTGAGATCAGTGGCCTTTCAGTGTCAGTGCTGTTAATCCCTTTGAGAGTTATACTCAGATTAACATGTATATCCTTAAAGTTTTGGTAATTGGAGAGCTAAACATGTGGTTTTTGTGCTTAAATAAGCTGCTGTTGTATTGGTCATTCAATAGCCATCCTGACTGTGCTAAATACCTGTTACATCAACACGATTGTGAGTAAATCAGTGGATAATGTTTTGAGGTACATCCACTTCTCAACACTTAGCCCTATTTAAATCATTATGTCCTAATAGGACATTTGTAAAATTCTGTAATAGCAGAATCCCAAATTATTTTCCTATGATTAATGAATGGGCATTAGAGCCACAGGACTGTTGGGGTCAGGGTTAAAGCAAAGGCTAGTGTGCTTGCTCTTTGAGCCGCACAGATATGGAAGCTATGCGGAAGATCGGGGTAATTTTATACCATGAAATTGATATTGCAGGCTAAATTGACAACTGTTGCTGGAAGATTTGATCAGCCTATTAAGTAAAATGAAATTTGTGACTCTGGCTGTCTTTTTAAGGTTTCAAGCTTACTCATTTTACAAGGCTGGTCTTGTAAATTGGGTCTTATGACTTACAATAAGGAAAAATTACATAGAAATTGTTATCTTTTTCTAATATAACCGATTCAGCTGCCTATGTTTTATACTACAAATGAGACAGAATTATATTTTAACCTGAATATGCTAACTAGTTTACATTAGAGCAGACAAAACCGTTTAATCCATTCCTCACACTTTTTCCATTTGTATGTTTGGTTTTGAAAAAAGCTAAAAAAAACCCACCACCCTCCAAACTCTCCCTTTTCCTACAGCCCCATGTACACTGCTTCAGCATGTGGAGAACTCTAGAGCTTGACAGACCTGCCGAGCATAGTTTTGGCTGCTAAGCTGTGATGACAATCACTATTAGGGAGAGGGGGGTACATTTGAATGCAGAAGAAGAATTCATAATAACCGATGACAGGAAAGAATGCAGTATGAAACAATACTGTACGTGTGTGTGTGTACAGAGTGTGTGTGACTGCACTTGGGAAGTAGTCCCCAGGCCAGGTGAAAGTACTCATCAAGGAGACAGGCTTCTCACACCACTTGTCAAGTGATTTTTCCCTACTCTCACAAGCAGCAGTTGGCTTGATGAAGGTTTCTCCTTCACCTTTTAGTGGATTCTATTTCTGCCTCTGGCCTTCACACTTCCCTCAAAGTCATTCATTCACCCCAGCACACAACCTGCACAGTGGAGCGAAATCCTCCAATGAGGAAAGCTGGAATAGCTACAAGTGGAGCAGCACCTGGACCTGAGAGCACTGATTTATAGAGACTGTTGTTCTCTGCACACATACAGATTTTTAGAATTGGATGTGGTGTGCAGGAGGTTACATGTCACAGTGATGTGATATGGCCTCTTTGCAGGTCCATGGCCAGCAGATGCCTCAGGGCCACTGTACTGTGTTTGTGTGAGAAATGGCAAAAAGAGGAAATTAACAAATGGTGGGGGGAAAAAATCACATCTGCTGTATTCCATAAACTGCATTGCACAAATATGAAATGCTATGACAACACCTTAGCTTTTAAGTTCATACTGGTCGGGAGCAGAAAGAAAAAACAACACAACGTGTTTAAATAAATTGTATTGGAGCAAAGTTTGTAAGGTAGTTCAGGTGGACAATCCAAGTTTTGCCGATACACTTAAACTCTACTTGATGCAACATACAGAATATCAAATGCACCCTAGGTGGTCTGCTGTATATCTTCTCTAACAATGTTCTGGCCACTGCTCTGCTCTTGCTGCCCCCCTCATTTGCAAACTCTACTGTAACACTGATGCAAACACTTGCCACTGCAGCTGCTGCTCATATAACACTTTCTAAACTGCATCTCCAGCTGCAGGGTCTGATTCTAAGTTACTCTGGAGGAGAGTTTATTATTGGCACTCCCCAACATTTGCTGTGCTGAGCTTGTGGCAGTAGAGGCCTGAGCTTGGACACCAAATAACTCAGAGTATACTCTGTATTCACATAAAATAAATCCGTTCCACAGATAGAAGTGGTTATTTTCCACTTGATTGGACATTGTGCGATAAGAAAGAGAAGAATGACATGTGACAAAGGTCCCATGTTGGATCCATAGACTGACTAAAAAAAGTGGATGTAGGCACTGTGACGTCACCCATCGGTTTGTAGACTACCGTTCTGAAGCCTAGACTTAGGCATTTTGGTTGTCGACATCTTGTTTTTTGGAACAAGAAGTGACCAAATTTTGAAGAGAGGGTAGAGCTAGCTAACTTGGTTAGCAAGGTGCTTCTGTAATTCACCTTTCAACAAAATTACAATGTTACTATTAACTTTAATGAACTGAAAACATACTATGAAAGGGTCAACGTTCTTCAACAGAAAAAAACAACAGCACCCAAAAACATTTTAACAACAATGCTATCTATGCTGATTGACAGGTCGCTGTGGTAGTCACTTATCAACGCCTCTAACATAATGTCAGTCACTCATTCATGCACATATTGCGCAGCCCCCTCTTCATACTTTCACTCAGTCAAGCTCAAGCTTGACTAAGAAAACTGCTTTAACTCAATGTGGTGTTCACGGTCATCATTTGCAAACAGATACCTTCAGTTTACCATCTTTTAGCAAGTTCATGCACAACAAAGCCTGTAGACTTATTTTCGGGAATTTTAGATTTAGAGGAGATCGTACTTGACTGTGATTGTTTCAAAACTGACTTAAAAAGTTGCTCTGTGGTAAACTAACCCATCTGGGGGATCTTTCCATTTCTTTTGATAAGTTAAATTTGTGTTTTGTTTGCTAATCAGTAAGTAATCTAAGATAAATAAATAGAAAACCAATTATATGAAAATTCACTCTTAGATTTAAGTTTATACATTTGAAAACTAGGCATTAAAATACGATTTACCTCATATACCTCGTTAATTTGCGATTTACCTCGTATACTTCGTTTACAGTATACTGTGTCATACGTTCGTGTATGATTGACAGCTTCTGACAGTCGTTGAGGAGCACTTTCACTCTTGAGGGTTAGCACTTATGCAGGAAAGCTGACAGAGTTTCAATTCGAATCACTCACTCTGTCTCACTGTCTTACAGAGCATGCAAGTCTATGAGTGAGACTGCATTTTACTGGACAGAGTGACCTCTATGTCACTCTAACCGTAAGACTAAAACCACCACATCTTCAATAAAATATACTTACTACTACACTGCCAAGGTTCCCCTTTATCATAGAGGAAAGGACACGAGGCACATAATGTATATAGACTCATGTTGATGAGACACAGACTGTTGTTTTCTTTCATTTTGCTGTGCAGAAAATTGAGCTAAGACATTAAAAGCATTACATAAACCTATTTTTCCATGTTCAATCGCATGTTCAAAAGGAGTATTCTCATAATACTACATATTTTATGATTATTTTAACCATGTGTGTCCCAGAATGATTTTGTTGTGTCTATTGAGTTAGAAGATTTGTATCTTCTGAGTCGTAAGATTTGTATGATGCTAAACTTTTGTTTTCTGCCCTCATAGCAGAAACAATATAATGATAAGAATCTTTAGTTCCTTTAGCCTCTGGGACTGTGGGTAATTGCCCCGCATAATGAGCCTCATTTTTATTTTATTTAATCTGGTCCGAAAGCAACCACAAACTCAAACGGCTAAGATGCTCCATTAAAGTGATTATCAAAGACTTTCCCCAGGTTCAACCAATTCTAACTTGGACAATTTAGTCAAAACATAGTCATGGGTTTGAATTTTGTGGATTTTTCAGCTTCTTACATTTAAATTAAATCAACTTATCAATGTATAATCTTTCTTGCACCTCAGCACATTTCAGTACCTTGAATGTGCTTACATGTAGACTAATATCTGATTAGTAGTCTGGGCACATAGTAATCCAAGTAAGCATCCTTTTTATATCCTTTTCTATTGTAATATTAACAACACAGAAAAACTCTTATCCCATGTATTACATCTGAATATAAAGCCTGTATATGATGCCAATTGTGGTTTTATTATCACACTAAGAATATTTTGTTTTATTTATTTAATTAAACTTTAATGACCTTAATGTTTATCATTTGAAATAGTGAAAACATTAAATAAATGATTGCTGCTGTCACATAAGGCCAAACAGACACAATCTGTTTATTCTATTATTATTATTATTATTATTATTATTATTATTATTATTATTATTATTATTATTATTATTATTATTATTACATACCTATAAGACCCCAAAATGTAAACAATAGATTGTTTAGATTAGATTCTTTATTGTCCAGAAAATTTGTTTCCACTGTCTGTACCTACATTACCTCACATATAAACACAGTGAGTGTATTGAAATAGGTTGAACAGTAAAGAAGGATGGGTTGAATTATGCTTTTGTAGATAAGCAGCAGAAGGTGGGTTGCAACCGAAAGGGATTTGAGTGGTTAAAAAGTTGTGTTTTACTTGTGCTATACAGGACTACCCTGTAAAGGAGACTGTGTCTCAATGGGAGTTTTCCTGATAAATAAAGGTTTATATATTATGGATGGCAGAGAGTCTTTGTTGGCACCGGTTGAAAGTGTCAGTGGTATGTTGATCAAATTTCAAATTTGACAACAATATTAGAGTGTCATACGCTGACAACCCAGTATTGAAAGTGTTCTTCCCACCGGCTAAAGAATATTCAAATATCATCAGCCGCTAGATTCTTTCCCTTGGTCATAAATGTAGCTCTATTGATTTCTCTAGCTCAGATTTAGAGATTTAGAGTCTCCAAAACTCTAACACTCCAGATCTCTGTTTTTTCTCTCCCTTACAGTATTTTGCTCCTCAGGCTTCCTCCTTTTGGATACAACAAAGTCTTAGTGTCTTTTGCTCAGTGCTCACATAACAGCTCAACTCCAAATTCAATGAACAAAGGAGCTGTCTAGTTCTGCAGTGGCAATGCACCATTGTAGACCACCTCCACTGTCTTGTCATCCACTAGTGACAAAATCATTTAAAACATTTTAATAAATGTTTATTTTTGCTAAGCCTTTCTTTTCTACAAATCTGCGCAATCACATTTCATGAATTTCAGGATTGTTGCTCTGATGACTACAGTTATGTAACTCATAACACACCTACTGCCTTTACTAAACCAATTCTGCAGCAGTGAAGCGTCCTAGTTGTGCCCTAGTGCAAGCCTGGAAAGCTGAGATGACACTACAAATCCTGAACTATCCACTATAAAGTGCTTGACATGACTTGAAAAATACTCATAAACACGACTCAACCACTAGAGAATCAGACCTCTGCACGTTAACAGTGAACTGTTAAAATATCAGCACAGCTTAAGTTAAAACAGCTACTAAATAGTCCTAAACTCTTTCCAAAACCACTATCCTGTGGCTTGGCCTTTCTATTCTTGGTCATATCATCAGCACTCTTATGTTTCATCACATACCTCTAACACATCAGATGATAATTACCACTGCCAATGTGGTTATGTAATCACCTCTGTTCCCCTGTTTGTTTGTTTGTTGTTGTTGTTGTTGTTGTTTTTGTGTGTCTGAACCAGCCTACGATGCACTGGCAACCTGTCCAGGGTGTACCCTGCCTTTCACCCAATGTCAGCTGGGATTGGTTCCAGCCCCCCGCGACCCTGTACTCAGGATAAGCGGGGGGCTGGATGGATGGATAGAAGCAGGGTGAAATTTGAACATTCATTCTCTTCAGAGGAATAATCTTTTTTTTAAGAAAGTCTCAGGACCTTTTCTCTATTGTTACCATCATGCAAAATACTCATCTTTCTAATCACAGTGTCTCCTGACCTGAAGCAAAAAAATTGTGATACACAATGATGCTGCCAACAGAAAGAAACCCAGTGATGCAGAGAATCCCACCAACTTTTGCCTTACAGTTGCCATCAGGCCAAACTTCTGCTACTATTGTATAATCTACCCAGCAGACTGTGCGAGGGCAAAGTGGGGGGATTATCATGCTTTGGTGGACATCTGTACTCTAGTGATTTCCCAAAAAAGTGCTTACCCTGAAAGTAAAGGAAAGCAGACAAAAGTTTGTAAAAAAGTGAATTCATGATTTCATCTGTTTTTCTTGCTGTAACTACGAGACCAAAACACCTAGATGGACATATTGGCATCTGTTAGCATTGTTCTGTTTTTCCAGCCAAGGTAGGCTGTTTCCAGCAAAAAACCCCCCACATATTGTAAGATACTGGTCCAGCACCAAATGGCAAACAAAGTTAGTAACTAGTTGGTAAAAACAGTGGAGGAAATAATAACTACAGAGCCAGATGTTTACTTCAGGAGTTGGTGGAGACCAAAGAGCTAAAAGGAGAGTGAATATTGGACTTCCATTAGTCAGATGGAAAAGCAACTTATGGATGATGTCATCTTGGCATATAAACCAAAAGAGTTTGAAGCCCCAAACTGTTTTGGCTGTGACTTGCAAATGAATTTGCAATGAAGATGCAGGAAGGGAAAGGGAGCCATTTCCCTTTAATAGCTCAGCAGATACACAAATCCTGAATGCACCACCATCCATGTTTCATAGATCAAAGCAAGTAAAAAAAAACAATTGTCAATTTCAGTTGGTAAAATCAACTGCCATGAGTTGGACTTTTGTCAAAACCTTCACCATTAAGTGCAGTTCAAATTCCTAGATTTAAGCCCTCTAGCCTTTGAATGTACATGGTTGCAGGCTCTGTTAGTTATTTTAGCGTCAGAATTCTTCATTAATACATTTTAAAACATATAGTAGTAAAAACAGTAACATCATTAATTACAGTCACCTAAAGAATGTTGTCCTCTGAATGCTGTCAGCCTTGATCTCAATTTTCAGTCTGTCACTTAGGTGTGTGTGTGTGCGTGTGTGTGTGTGTGCGCGAGTGCGCGCATGTGTGTGTATGTATAGAACTGTAATATGCAAATATAAGTGGGTGTGTGGTTGTGTGTGCATGTATGTGTGTAAAAGGTCAGGTTAATCAATTCCTATGACTCTTCCCTGCCAATAAATCTATATGTTAAGCATACCACAACTGAAAGCAAAATATTGACCAAATGAGGTTTGGAAATTTGGCGTTTATGTCAAATTTGACCTCCAGAGGTTTCAAGAAAGTTTTTACAGCTGCATTTGAATCTGACTTCAGGGCAGACATAACCACTCAGAGGCACTGATGTTGACAAGGAGACACTGTGACAGGCAGAGAGAGCAACCGGCTTGAAAGCAATCGTTGAGGCACTCAATCTCCCAGTACACATGATCCGAGCTTATTTCTTTGCGCCACCAGACCCGGACAACATGGACAAATAACCTGCGGAAGTCTGATACGTTATTTCCCCCTTGTCTCCTATCAAGCACAAATTTGTGACTTCAGTATCAGCTTCCTGCCAGAGAGTTACACGAGATACTGTATACTTGTGTTGATGTGTTACTGTCCTCTTTCTCTGTGGCGTTTCGTAAACACATAGGCCTTAAAGATGACAAGTATACAAAACCTCGGCAATGCTACAGAAGCACAGACTCTACTGGCTTAAATCTTGGATGAAAGCAACAGACATGACAAAGGGGTTGAATTATTTATCAGTGTGCCCTGCAACATGATGGCTTTGTTTAGAGATTATAAATATAATTTTTACTCTTTTTATGAATATGAATAAAAGTTTGTGTTTTTGTCGTACATCATCAGGACCACGTTCACATACAAGATCATATTTTGTATGATAGTTTGTGGCTGTTTTACAACACATGTATAATGTTGTAAAATCTATATCTCAGTGACAACAACTTGGTAAGTTAAAAGCACCTAAAGTATGTAAATTGCCCTGTAACAAAATATAGAGTATGACTAGATTTTTGAAGATGGTGATATTTTCCATTAAATTGGCCAGTCGGTCCATTTAAAAAATTCAGGGCTGGATCTTCTCAAGGATTTGAAGGCCAGGCTGAAACTGGGCCTCTTTCCCAAATGAGGCAGTCTAAACTTCCACACACCAAACAAGTTGATGAGGTGCACATGAACGCTCCGACCTCCACAAACAGATTTATGGGATTTGTACATAAGAAGGCTACATTTAAAAGAGATTTTAAGATGGGAAAGGAATCATCAGTCTTTCATAAAATATTCAGTCTAGACTGCAGACTCTGGAAGATCGAGCCCCTCAATTGGAACAGAGCATTCTAGTCTTGTTTTTGTATGACATCCTATACATCATCATCCATTTGACTGGCTCTGGCTTTACAGAAATCGTGATCGATTCTAGGCTGACTGCTTCATGTCTTAGATTCTGCTGTAGACTGATTTATGAGTAGGAATATAGCCAAACCCAGTTTATGTCATCTTAAGTGTGACATGAGAGGAACATAATTGGAATTTGTTGCCTGCCATCTGATGCACAATACCCCCTGACAGAGCAGGAATAGGTAATTCTCCATTTTTGGACGTATGGATGGCAAAAAATAACAGAAACAGTCGTATTTGGCTTTGGTTGCTTCTAAATGGGTTGAAGCCAAACCCATGCTGATACTGGAGTCCATTTATCCACTAAGCATCAAATTGAATCTTGAAAATGTTTGTGAAAACTATTTCAAATGTGATTATTTACAGTCAGGCTTAGTGTATCTGAGTCCTTCAGTAATAGATGTCGGGGGAGAGGAAAATATTTTCACCAATGCCTCTTAAATAAAGTAATATTTCCAAATAAATTTTAATCAAAATTATAAATCTCACACTGTTCTATTCTAATAATTACTTAGGAGATTCACTACTTTTATAAATGAATGCTTAGTTTCTAAGTGACAGTGTAAAGAAAGATGATATGCCTGTTAAGTGAGATTCTCAGCATCCTAATCTGGTGCCTTCTAACAGTCCTGGTATTATGTGATATTATTAATGACAGAAATCGCCCAAAATATAAATTCTACTGCAGGTGAAAAAAGTATTTTCTTGGCGCCAGTCTGACTGTTCGGCGCTGCTTTGCCAGCGGTCAGACACAATCTTATTTTATGGTAATTCAAATCTGATTTGAGCGAAAGACACAATGCTGTGGCTTAAAAAGAATGTAAACAGAGAGAGGGAAGCTTCAAATTGGGCCCGGAGTCTCCTGGAGAATAATTAATGTGACATTTCCCTGACATTTAGTTGGAAGTGTAGTGGAGGAGCCTGAAGAAGGGGAGGATGGAGGCAAAGATGAGGGAAAAAAGAGACAGTAATGATGACAGGGCAGAAAGAACACAGGCAGCAACATTGGATTTCTCCCCGCACATCTAAGAAATGTTGATCTCTGCACAGACGTTAAAATACGGGAACTAAGCAGAAGTGCGATTACACGCAGAAATACAAATAGACCTTCTCTAATGTTCAGTACCCACTCCTTCAGTGATGACAAAATTGGACTTTTGTTGCTTGGTAACCATTAGTTTTATGCTAATCTCCATCTGTTTATGGGCTGTTACACATACATTTCGATCTCTGACCCAGGACAGGAGAGCACAGCTGATGAGCTAACACTGGGACAGTCTGTGGTCAAAAGCTGGACCGCTTGACAAGCCCACAGTATTGTTCCAGCCTATTAAAAAAATGACTAAGACAATACATCAACCCGTATCACAGCTTTTAGTAGTTTGGTCTGTGGTTTCACATTGCCCTTTTAAGCTAATTAGGAATTGATAAACTCTGCTGTGTCAAGAATGCTCTTTTTTTCTGGCACGCAATCCTCCACTGTAGGCTTATAATGATGCCAAACGAAGAGATGATGAACACTTTTTTTAATGGTACCCACTCATCAATTGGTGGTTATTGAGAGCTATAGATTTGCAGGAAAAAATATGCCTCAGCACTTTACTGTGTCATAATGCCGTGCAAAGAGCACCCATCTTGGTTAAGCACTTCAAAACTGTTCTCCAGTGACATTTTGATAAATTGCAGATATGAGGGTACGATAATGGAGACAGCAACGTATGGCTCAGGCCAAACTTCTGCTACTATTGTAGCTCAGAGTGGTCTTCTGCTCTATGTAGGCTACTGCACTTCCTTAGCCCTAACACAATAAAGATTGATCTTACATCTCTTTGATTCCTATGAAGAAGACATTTCACTGATAGACTTGCAGCACTCATCTCAGTCTGTTTGTGGGGTCATTCAGGCCGTTCTTATGAATCCTCACCTCGAAGCATCAGCCAGCTCAAACTGCCAGTAGTCTTATTTCGGATACGTTTCCCAAACAAGGCATTCTGCTCTCTTTAAAACAGAGACAGCATCCTCTTTGATCCCTCCAATATAATCTAGAAGAGTGTGATCAAAGACTGCTCCAGTATAACACTTTCTGTGATCTCCCAGGTTGCATTTGCAGGTGTGGCTCTCTAAAAGGCCAACTCTGTCTTTTTGCGCAAACTGAAGGTGAGCTCACCAGAAAGAAGTCAACACTCTAAGGCATGGCCTTCAGATAAGGAAATAATGTGCAGTAGGGTGGGGACCGCATCATCTACTTCTGACTGGGGACATTCAACACACGGGTGTTACAAACAAAATGCAGGGTCACATGCTCATTCAACCAAATAGTGTATAATATTAACACACAACCACAAATTCTAGCAGGACCCCCTCTAACACCTTTCTTTTTATGGTTATTTGCTATAATAAATTGCTTGAGTTTGGTCTGACTGCTTTCTTAACAGTTACCAAATAACCTTTTCTTGGTTTGTAACATTTCTCTCTTATAGTTGTTTATTAAAATATGTACTTTGATAATGACAGGTCATAACCATCTTTTATTGATCAAAAAGTGGCCCCCTCCAAGCACTGACTAATGCGAATGATCCAAACAAACCTAAATCATTTCTGACTTGTCGTTTATGTGCACAAAGATATAATTCAATATCCCAGCCTCCAGCAGAATATCTCAAATTCAATTGGCTCAGGATGGTGCAGGGCGGGGTGGTCACAAACAAACATCTAGCAGAATGCAAAAAAAAAACAATAGAAAAGAAATTGCTTCAAGAGTCAAATTTGTGTTTTCATGTTGTATGAGAGAGCTGCTAACTGGTACTGTAAATGATTTATTTGTGCATAAGGTCAGACCAAGAGTAAACATGCACAGGCGTTGTCTTGATGCTTGTGCATTTTGTACATCTGTGTGTTTATTTGAGGGGTGTATGCAATGGTTCTGCAGTGAAGAACAGATACACATTTTCAAAAGCGAGTTAATGATATAGGAATAGGCCTACACTTTTGCTACAAGTTTGGTAATAAAAGCATTACAGGATATACAGATAATGAACCTTGTGTCATGTTTTAAAGATTGTTAATAGTGATACATCCAAAGAGCTGCTTTCACTGTTACCAAACTGTCATGTCAAGACATTCCTTGTCTAGTACTTAAACAACGATAATGGCAGATAATAGCACATACATCCCACACTGATAAATCACATCCACTGGCCTTTTCTATAATTTCCACTTAAGTAAACGTCAAAGCACAACAAACGGAGCATCCTGACTGACCCATTTTGTGCAAATGTAAAAATCTTTAAAAATGTGCTCTAAAATATGTTTGGAAGTCTGAAAAGCCGATGGTACTTTTTCACAGGTGCAAAACATTTGTTTTCCTCTTTGTTTCCTCTCTAAATAATGGCAATTATCTATGTTTGGCTGCCCCTGTTACTCACACAGAACACTTAGCAGGGCACAAACACGTAAAGGTTGTGGTATTTTTTATGGTAGGTCTATTTATAAAGATTCAGTGGTCTAAAAACTACACCAATACAACATCACATGTTAATTTCAAAATGCCAAAAGCACATTACTTACTTCAGGAGAGGGACTCTATCAGGTATCAATATGTCAAGGTATGATGCACAGTAAAACAAGACTAACAGTCTGCAGCCATGCTAGCATCTCATGAGGCTGTATTTAGGCACAGCAGTGGTTTGAGCTAAATGCTAATCACAGCATACTACCATGCTCACAATGGCGATGCTAAAATGCTAGAGGAGACATAATGTCTACAATGTTCATTGTCTTAGTTTTAGCGTGTTAGCATATTAAAATTGGCTATTTTGCATTAAACACAACATACAGCTGGGGATGATTGGAATGTCATTAGTTTTGTAGGTATTTGGTCAAAAACCAAAGCATTTGACAAACCAATATGAGTATGGTGCTAGTGGAAATGTTGAGGGATTACAATTCATCCTGAGGAGGACATGAATGTGTGTACTTTCATCCAATAGTTCTCACTCAAAACCACAAATATCAACCTCAAGGTGCTAATGGAAAAGTCAGGGGCTCACCAAAGGTAGTAGGCTTTATCCTTCTGGATCATGAATGTCTGAAACAAACTTCATGGCACTCCATCTAATAGTAGATTTTTCAGTCTGGACCAAAGTGGTGCACTAACCAACCAACAGCCTCACTATATTTCTCTGTGTGTGCCTTTGTGTGTCTGTGTGTAGGCCGCTACAAATCATCATCATGCTAATTGAGGATTGCTCCAACCAGTCACATACTCATCTCTTAAACCCCAACATCTGAAGACAATTACCTTTGCTGCAACAGATGAGCTGGGCTTTTCCAGAAGGTCCCAGAGTTTCTTACGTTTTTCCGCGCAGCAAGTGTTGTCAAATTCTTCTCCCTCTCTGTCTTTCATGTTGTCTGCCTCTCGTTTGAGCTCCTCATTCATTTGCTCCTTTTTCTGATGATACCTCGCCTGGCAACATGACTCCAGGTAGATCTCATCAATGCCCCAGTAGTCGAGTTCTTGACTGAACGACAGGGCACACATTTCTTCCATCATGTGCAGCTTACCCGTGCGGTAGAAGTTCAGAATTGACGTGAACGCCCCTGGATGTCGGTCAAAAAAGTACTCATTCTCCTCAAGGTTGTAGTCATCGCAGACTTCCATCAGACATTCATGGGTGTTGCAATCTCTTAGTTTTCCCAAACGTGTCCGTGGTAGCCTATCTAACGTTCGCCACAAGACTTCATGCGGGAGACCCCCAACATTCAGCCTGACTCTGCGGAAACATGACTTGCTGCGAATGATGTCCACCGGTTCGGGTGGCAGTGATGATGTTGAGTGCGAGCCAGCTTTATTTAACTCTGCCAAGGATTTCTCCATGATGACTTTAGATTCGAGGAAGCAGGCAAACATCCAGGGCTATGGACTACAGTTGGTCCTGTTTTCTTTCATTGTTGTATCTGAAGGATTCAAAAAACAAAATGAAATCATTAGTATTCCAGGATTAGCCCAAAAGATCCACGCCCACACATCAATCACCAGACTCTGAATTAATATAGTGACAAAAGCTTTAGGCCATCTGTGCTGAAGGCTCACAAACCTAAAAGATTGGAAACCAATGATTTCGATCAGCATTTTTCAATCCCAGTCCTACCATGCTAGTATTGGGGTTGTGCAATAAAATGCATCATTATATAATTTTGGGATATTTCACTATTTATTATTGTTATCACATCATCTGTATCGTCCTCCTCATTCCTTTTTCCTGTATTGTGCTCTCCAGGGACTATCAATCAAATTGGTGTTGAGTTGTTTTGAGGGGAGGTGTTTATCTTTTTTTCCAAATGAACTCTTCAACCATACCCTCAGATAAGTATTAGTATTCTTCAGATGACTGATGCCTGCTAAGAGTTAACAAGAAACTGAAAACCAGAATTGCAAATCACTGCTTTAAAAGGCTCCGGAACAGAGAAATAAGAAACAGATACACTTTATTATTATCTTTGGATATTTCACTGCTAACTATTATTACATGTTACAAGTGTCTTTTTTTAGATCTTTTTTGATTCAAAAATACATCTACCCTCATCACCTTAGAGATTACTCAAGCAAATGAGGAATTAGCACACGGGAACCTGTCATTGGTATTGTATTGTCATTAACTAAAGCAGGCACTGAGAGAAACTTCCTTGAGTGTAATTTCCTACGACTTTCCCCCAAAACTTTAAAAACTACTTTAAAACCCACTCAGATTGAAACCCACCATGGAACTGCAGCAGGGTCTAGAAGACCAGCATTTAAAATCACTGTTTTAAATGGCTCCTGCATGGGCAGCGAAATGCGGGACAGATAAATTGAATTATTATCTCTGGATTTTCACTTGCTATTATCACACCATCTATAGTATCATTGTCTTTGAATTATTTTCAAATTATGTCCTGAATCTACAATAAACATATCCTCGGATGTGGGTTCTTGAGATGACTCACACCTAATAGCCGCCTGCAGAATCATACATATCTATTTAGAAAGATATTTGGGAACCATGACTAATAGCTGGGCTATAGATTATCTTATTCTGTCATAAACTAGTGTAAAGACACCTTGTTGAATACAACAACTTTCCACCAAAACTTTAAAACCAACTTGCACTCATTTCCTTTTTGGAGACATCTCCTCCATGGCGGCTGATATCAATATTATTACCAATAATAGAATATTTGTCTTGCATGACAAAAAATACTTCTCTTGAATGACTTATGTTGCTGAACACAGCTGAGGCTACCTGCTGGTGTGATGTGTTTGTTTGTTTGTGTGTGGTACTTTGTCATCCCTAGCATTTGGTTGATCACCGCTCATGTGACGCCCATGCAGTGCTGTGGGTGGGGACGCAGGACGCCACAGTGATGAGTGTGGTACAGAGTGAGCGCTGTCCACTCTAACGGTGCTGAAACACCAGGAAGCGCTGGTCACTCCCTGCATCACGGCGGGCTTTCTTGGGGGAGGCAGGCTGACTCCGAGAAGAAAAATAATACATATATATAGCCAATATTTTCTCCTCACAAAGGGTCTAACATTTCTGGGATCCATTAATGACTGTAGACGGTGGCACGAGCTGTACATTTGCTGTTCATTTTGCTTATAAGAGCGTGGAACCCAACAACACCTCAGGCCTGCAGATGTGATCTGTCGCACAAAGTTTCTAACACTTCACAAACACAATTACGCCGAAGCACTATATCCACATAAATCAAAAAACACATAAAACATTAACAAAACAGAATGCAGTCTTGAGGATTGTTATGTCGGTTTTTTGGACATGCACAGGCTGCGGGGAAGCAGTAACAAGAAATGTTAATTTGAAGGAGCCTCCACCCTCCTGTTTTATGGAAGTCAAGGCTTCGATGAAATAATTTACGCACCGCTAAAACATCTCCTCTCGTGTCCACACTCTAGGCTGCTGTTATGCGTAGCTAAATTGAGAACGAGAACAAGCTCAGTGTGATGTTTATTCATCTTCAACTGCATTGTTGTTAATGCAAATCCAACATCGTCAAGCATTTCTCTGTTTTTGCAAAGCCTGCCTGCTCCATATTGCTGCAGTTTTAGTCCTCTATGCCACTAGTAATCTATTACAATGGATACGTTACACATGATTCAAAGTCCAAACATGGAAATAAGCTTAAAAAATACCGTAGTGAGTTGTTGTCATCCTGCATTGAACCAAACCAGCACGTATCGCTCCGTGAACAAGCGATCCGCTGGTACAGACGGAGATGAAGCAGAAGCATTTAAAAAAAAGGAGGCGCCGTTATTGGTTTACTATTGCCAGGGTCTAACCCAATCCATTCCCCCCTCCTCTGCCTCCGACATGGCAGAGAGATCCTCAGCAAGATCTACTGCCAACCCGCCGCTTTTCTGCCCCACATATCGCACCGCTGTTTCGCCTGAAAATCAACAAGTATGCTGAGAGCCAGTTCGGACAGACTACCTGTGATTCCCAGTCAGCTGTGCGAGGAGGCGCCGCATCTCTCCGAAGGTGGATCCGTGGCAGCTCAGCTTCCACATCTGATTAACTCTTGCAGCACCGCGCCTGGCTGTATCACTATGAGGGGCTGCTGTATACTGTTAGAAAAAAGCAGGACGTGATTGTCGGCCTAGTGCACATAAAAAAATGGGTCAATAGACTATGATGAGGCAAAAACAATGATATACACGTTCTGAAAAGGGTTTTTAAACGACCTTCTAATTAGGGAACAAGTTAATTTAATGCTGCTTAATTTGGTAAGATTTGATAGATGGGACTACCCTCCCCTTTGGCTCAACATATAGGCCTAATCAGTAATCAGTAAGTATTCAGATCCCCTACATTACGTTATAGTAAAACTAGCGTTGCACTCACAAAGTGTAGAAATACTAGCAGCAAAATGTACCTAAAGTACCAAGGTAAAAGC
>JAPMOB010207767.1:0-10085 GCA_029875015.1 Lepomis gibbosus
GAGAGAGAGAGAGAGCGTGTGTCAGCTACGCAATGAGGATTTTTTTTCAATCCGAGTACAGATATTGACTCGTATTACTCATATAATACTCGTATTTGGCAAAAATGCTTTATCCGTACTTTATCTCGTTTCAGCCGAATATCCGGCTCAACCCTAACAGCCATTCCTTTTCCAATGAGGAATTTGGGTCAATGTGTGATATTGTGGCTACTATGCCAAAATCACTTCCCAGCCCAGCACTGCTCCTGGGGGCTTAAAGTAACAATGGGTATAAAAAAAATGTGGGTGGCCAACTTTGGTGAACTTTAACATGCAAATTTATGTGCCAGTCAATAGCAGTCTGTCTTTACTGTGTGATCTCTGAGAGTAGAAACACGGCGTAGTCCAAAAAAGGGGAAGCTTTCCTGAGTATTTCTGCTGTGACTTGAGCCTTAGAGACTAGTTAATGGGCAAACATGCTGCAAAGCTCCAAATGTGAAACACAAAGGTCAAGTGCTAATCAGGTTGAAAGATTTTTGCCTGCTGGTCAACTCTGTTCCTTTAAGCCCATCAGCTGAGAACAGTGTTAGCACTGTTGTTCCTACCTGAGGCAACGCCAGGGACAACATCAAATAACAGCAGTGGCCACAACCTTTTCCATTACGTTCATTTTTAAGTCTCTTTACTTGAACCTTTGTGCAACATTGATCTCCGTATACATCTACATACCATTTTTATGATCCCACTATTCTTGCAACGGTGGCATGTGTTTTTCCCCAATGGTACTTCGTTTGCTTGAATGTAATTTTGATGCAAAGTATTAAATGTATGTGTTCTGCTTAATCAGACAGTGCCATGAAGTTGATTCATGATAACTAAGGGCCCATGGCCACACAATCCATCTGGATGTATTTGGATTCACAACAAACAATAGAATCCATTAATCATCTATATCCATTTCTTCGGTGCGTGGAGGTGAAGATTAAAGAGTTTATCCCAAAACTCACTGGGCGAGTATGGTAGAGCATTTACATCAGTCTATCACACAAGGATTTCAATTACAGTTTTTTTCTAATTGCTTAGGCCCCATTTTTGAAGGCACTGGCTATTTTTGCAAACTTCTACACACTAACCACAAAACCTTCAATTTTCAATTTCAATTTTATTTATATAGCGCCAAATCACAACAACAGTTATCTCACAGCGCTTTTCATAAAGAGCAGGTCTAGACCGTACTCTGAAGTTATTTACAGAAGCCCAACCTTAAAGACCCAAAACATTATACATCTCTTGCAAACGTCTTTTAAAAATTATGTTTTTGCATCAACACAGTTCACACAAATGTCTTGGAATGAGCACACAAAGCAGCATCTACGCACTAATAAAAGAAAACCACTTTACAGTTTGCGGACTCTGTACAGCTGCTTCACTCAGTGCACATTCTGACTCTGATGATGTTTAAGAACATTGTGTTATCTGCCAGTATGTGGTCCTGTAGTTCAGTGTGACGCAGTTAGTTGCAACGACCATATTTACAATGTAGGTCTCATCAGATTCTGGTTTTCTTGCAATTCTGTGTAAAACATTTTATTGTTTTTACAGTGGTGACCAATCCTTGTCATTACATTCCATATTACTGAACCGGTACCAGTGCAACACAGCACCTACAGTTACTCACCGCTGCTCATGTCAAAATAACCATATGATACGTGCGGCTCTATGGCGGGTGAGATTTGGTGGAAGCCGTTGCCCAGCCTCCATCAAGCTCATCCCATAACATGGTCAACCACAGTCGCTCTGATTTCAACAGTTATTATGTTCCTGACTCTCCTCCCTCTCCCTCTTCCTCTTTCTGGTCCTCTCCTTCTCCCTCATCCTACTTGATCTCACCCTCTCCTCCTTACTTCTGTACTTCCTCATCATGTTAGTGTAGCAAAAAATACTAATGTTTACAGTTTTGATAGAAGCAGAGAACGTGCATTCAGTTTGGCACACTTGGTAAAAGATTTAGTTACAAGTGTTAATGGCTTCAGGAGTATTATATTATATAAATATATTACCCACATTGAATGCTGTGGCGAGTCATGAGCATGACCTAAATTGATGAAAGTTTTAGACATTTGTCTGTAACTATGTATTTATTATCATTTACGCAAATAATTTGGACAGCAATGTGGCACAGAGAAATAAGATCTCAGGCTTTGGATATACACATAATTGTTGTGAGGATACATTTATTATCGGTTCAGGATTTGTAGACAATTAAAAAAGCATACATTGATATCACCAAACTCATTCTTTGAAGGAACCCTGTGGAGCATTTGCCCTCAGGTAACTGTCTGAATTTTTTTATTAGCTGCCAGATTTTCTGTATTGCCTGCATGTGAAAAAATGACACGTGCAGGAGCATGCAATACTTATTCCTCCTGTTTCATGCTTATTCCAAGAAGCGTAGCAATTAGCCAAACGTGCAAAGAAGTAGAAGACAGCTAGGGAGCATATATGGATGTAAATAACGCAGGTGTCCAAATATTGAAAGAAGAATCTGCTTTGAAAATGGCAAGGATATGCATTTGCTGTAACATGTTTGTGGACCTCCACATGGAAACAGAAGCATTTCAGTGATATTTTGCCTCAAGAAAAGTCAAGGTCGCCTTCAGACAATTTTTTAATAACATTAAGATTCTCCTGCCACACCGTTGGGAGGCTCTGTGTGCCTTTACTAAATTAACTTAACAAGCCAGTGCAAAGCAGGTTTAATGTTTACCATACTCACCAACTTAGATTAGTATATTAGCATACAAACATTCTATATTCAACATCCTAATTAGCATACATAACAAGTACACAAGTAGTCCAATCACTGATAAATCAAAGTGTTGGATAAATCAATTTTAGTCACCTGACCTGATAATGGTCAGCTGGATTTGTCTCCAGTGCAGTTAAGGGATCACCAAAATCCATAGGTGTCATTTCACTCAAAAACTAAAAGCAAATCTCATCATGGGGGCCAGGAAATTATTTTAGAGCTCACTGAAATTTTGTGCCTGAGATTAAAGGGGTACATTTAAGAGAAATAAACCTTGTGAGGAAAAACTCAGGGTATGCAGATGTTAATAACAGCCTTCACATAAATGCTACTTTCACCAACCAGTGTTGTGAGAGACTTCCTTCTGTTCAAAAACCAAAAGCATTACAAACTGGGGAAGAAGTGCAGACATTTAGAAATGACTAAGATGTGACGTATGCTTTCAAGTGGCTTTGTTGCAGTCCCTCATATCTGCTCCGCCTCATCTCTTATGTCTGTACTGATGTTTGTCTTGTATGCAGTTTTTTTTTTTTTTTTTTTTTTACAATTGCCAACAAGCAGTTTTCAATAATGAGTTTACTTTTTCAAAACTCTACACTGTTACCACAACAGAAGTCTATGTGGACCAAACAGAGACTGACTCGTCTTGCTGCAATACAAAATGTATCGATTTAACAAAAGACATTCAATGACACAGCTAAAATTCAAGAATTCTTTTCTCACTCAAAGTCAACCACCAGAAAAACCATGTGTATCCACAGCCCATTTTTGCAAACAGTTAAATTTAACTTCAAAACCTCACATACATTCAAATGGACAGCAATTTGCCAAATTACAAATCCCATTGAAACACATATAAAATCCTAAAAAACATGGTTATGGACACAAATAGCAAAACGGTATTGATTGAAATTATGTAAATGACACCAACGACAGGTCATTTGTATCTCAGGCATCAATGCCAGAATCTTCCTGCAAACCGACAGGTAAAATATGTATTCTGAAAAATAAACTGCATATTACCCGAAAATAAAATCTGTTGCTTGTGTGTAATACATGTATTTCTTCTTAAGTACCCAACGACTACCCCCCCGCAGATTACAAAAAACAATGGATTTCACATTGTCTACTGTATGCATGAGAATGGCGTACGTACGTAACTGGGAATGGCAATGGAGCAGTGGATAAGACACACGCCACTGTGACACATCCACCAGTGTGTTCTTGAACAAGAAACTTATCCCCTAGTTGCTCCAGAGGCGCGTGACCTCTGATAAATATAAATTTAAAGTCGCTTTGGAGAAAAGCATCAGCTAAATAAATAAATGTAAATGAAAAGTAATGCAGTTTTTGGAATGCCACCAACTGTTTGTGTTTAGAAAGTTAATGTGCTATGATTGATTGGTCTGTTCCTCTCGGAAAGAGAACATTCTAGTGTTTTGACAGAATGATTTGATTTTGAGGTTTGCTGTGCTTTGATGAGTTTTGTTGAGTTTGTGTATATAGAGAATGGTTTTTTGCATTTTAGAGTTGGTGTTTAAAGAACAAAATGTGGTTTTGAGCAGAAAATGTACTATTTGGCTAATCGTGTGAGGTTGGTGAGTTAAGAGTTTCGATAAAGTATCTTAAGATTAGGTAAATGCTTGTTAGCAACTGAAAAAAACCCTGCAATGTTGATGATTGTCCTTATTATAATAGGCCATGCAAAATTCAAGGGCTCTGCAACATGTTAATGAAACAGCCATTTATTTATTATTACAACTACACCTGTGCTTTTCATGCAGTTTCGAGTTAAAATGCCTGCTGAGAAAAACAAAAACAAAACAAACAACATAATGTTGCTCATTTGGCATGAATTTTGAGGAGAATACATGATGCCAGGTGAAAAGTAAACAGTACATTTCAATTTCAGTTATTTTATATATAATATCAGGACAATATGGCACTGTTTTACTGTTCAAAATCTGACATGCAGAGCTATAGCAACAACAAAAAAAGCAACCAAAAATAAAGTCAAAATTCTTCCAGTACATTGCTGAATGAAGACCTGTGACTAACCTGTCATAAATTAGTATTCCTGAGTAATACTACAACGCTTTTGTTTGTAATTATCCTCATTCGTAAATTTGCTAGCAAGTATTCTTTCACTGTAATAGGTATGCAAATGTGACAGCAATTCAAAATGAAGTAATATAATTTGTTCCAGAAAGGTTGATTGGGACATTAATTATTATGTGTTGTACCAAATAAAGCAGTCTAAATTGGGATGTAATTATGAGGAGTCCCATAATAGACTGTTTTAATGAAGCAGAGTATATTTTGGCAAGGGGCTGTGAATGTACAACATAATTACACCATTAAAATATCAAGAGAAGGCCTGCACTAAAAACAAATGGAAGATAACTTGCATTTATGTCTGTTATATATGGACGAGCAAAGCAATGACCGAAAAGAAAGGACACTGTTGTGTCTTCTGTTGATTTGTCGTCTGAAATGTCATTTTGTTTTCTATTCTGTTGATATGTCTTACGAAATGTTCTGTTTTCCTAAATTTGTTTTGTGAAATGAAGTCTTTGACTTTTTTTGTAAGATGTTTAATTTTCTGTTTGTTAATGTCCCTCGCAAAATGTCAGGTTTTTGGGTTTTTTCAATTTTCTAAAATATTGTGGTTATGGATTGTTAATAATACAGTTTAAAAGACAAGAAAAGTCAACAATAAATAACGCGATAATCAGATTAGATATTTTAGTTGATGCAACAATATCAGCTTTCTTCTTTGGAAATTGTCAAAAGGCATATTAAGAATTGAAGGAAACTCTAAAAGTAGTGATATGAGGTAGACAAGGCAGACTTACAAAAATTACAAGACAATTTAAACAAAAAATTGAAGGGATTGAAATCTGTGGAGTTCGGGGGGCCAAGTCAACACCTTGAACTCGTTCCTCACACCATTCCTGAACCATTGCTGTTTTGTGGCAGAGTGCATTATCCTGCTGAAAGAGTCCACTGCCATCAGGGACTCCTGTTTCCACGAAAGAGTGTTCATGGTCTGCAAAAATGCTTAGGTAGGTGCTACGTGTCAAAGTAACATTCACATTATTGGCAGGACCCAAGGTTTCCCAGCAGAACATTGTTCAAAGCATCACACTGCCTCTGCTGGCTTGCCTTCTTCCCATAGTGCATCCTGGTGCCATGTGTTCCCCAGGTAAGAGACGCACAAACACCCGGCCATCCACCTGATGTAAAGAAAACGTGATTCATCAGACCAGACCACCTTCTTACATTGCTCGGTGGTCCAGTTCTAATGCTTATGTGCCCTTTGTAGCAGGGGGACAATATTTTAGTTTTCAAAAAGGGGGTCTGTGCCTGTCTTTTATAGCAGGCCTCAGGGAAGTCCCAACTAAGGATTTACATAGTCGAATCAGATTTCTCAAGTCTTGCCTTAGTCGGCTGATCATTGAATCATATGAGTTTAACACACGGTAGCTCCGCTTTAATCTTGAGAAGCTGCAGAGTCTCTGCTGTAACTTACACTGAATTCCCAGATAACCTGAGGCTAATTGTTGACCCTTTTCTCTCTGCTTGCCTGCTATTTGCCCGTCTTGTGCCAGTTTTTCTGTGCATGCCGTGCAGCCGACAACTGCATGCACGTTGCGGTTATTTGCAGGTCTATTTGAAATAACTGTTTAAAAGTGATATAATATTCTTTGTGTGGTTCATCCATGGTGATAAATGATCCAAACGTCCCGCGAGGTGGCGACAACTTGGCACAACGCCAGCACAGCTGGTGCGCTCTCTCTGTCTGACCACAAACACATACATACGTTACACCCACACATGCGCACTGACAGCCCCTTTCTGAAGGATTAGGGTTACAGTTTTGGATTTATTCACACAGTTTAAAAATAATTATTAACAGCTTCTTTCTTTTCACGTTTATTTACAGCATTAGGCTACTTATTTATACTTACATCATAATAGGCTGTATATTAATTTATTGGGAGAAAAAACTAAAACTCAACCATTTGGGTTAGCCCTTGTAAGCCTATTTTTAACATTTCAACAGTTATTGATATTTAACCATATCATATAGCTTAACACTAGTATAATATTAACTCCAGTTACAGCAGTTTAATTATGGTAGATACATTGTTTTCATTCATTCTTTGTGCAAGAAAAATCAATAATCACAACCATTAATGCAGAAAGAGTTAAACATTTCAAAAGTTTGCTGTAGCACTACGTCCCACTCCATCCAGGCTGTGATTGGTTGGTTTACGAAAGTGACATTGACCTGCAGCTTTTGAGCAATGCCAGTATGCAAGAAAAAGTCCTAGTATGCCAAAGGGTAAAATACAGTATAATAGTGCCATGCTGGTCAAAGCAATGCAAAAACATGACCGGGAAAAAGAGGACGTATGGTAACTCTACATTGTAGGCACTTTCGGCAATGGACAGGGCTCAGCATGGGCACCCTGACTGGTCTGCAGCTACGTAATCCCCATACTCAACAAACTGTGATGCACTGTGTTTTCACACCTTTCTATCAGTACCAGCATTAACTTTTTTAGCAATTTGACCTTCAGTAGCTCGTCTGTTGGATCGGAACCACACAGGCCAGCCATAGCTCCTCATACGCATAAGTGAGCCTTGGCTGCCTATGACTCTGTCATTGCTTTTTCTTCTTTGTATAACTTTTGATAGGTACTGACCACTGCAGACCAAGAACACTCCACAAGATGTGCAGTTTTGGAGCTCTGACCCAGTTGTCTAACCTTTGCTATTTAACCCCTGTCAAAGTCGCTAAATTCCTTATGCTTGCCCATTTTTCCTGCTTCTAACAGATCAAATTTGAGGACAAAATCTTTCACCTACTGCCTAATATATCCCACCCACTGACAGGTGTCATGGTAACAAGATAATCAGTGTTATTGATATCACCTGTCAGTGGTCATAAAGTTATGGCTTATCGGTGTACATGTCTGTGCTAACAATTATGTGTGAATTATTGTATGCTTAAATCTTTTAACATGGACTCTTGGAAGATTAGCCAATGAGCTTAAATAGATCCAAATAAATCAAATCAAATAAGCACCTATAAAAGATTACAGTAAGTATAAAGAATAAACATATTTAATAATCTGCTCTGTCACAGAGACGAGTGTGAAATTCAGACACTTGAGAAGACAGGAACAGTCTATGACAAAACAGATATAGATATATACAGGTGCATCTCAAAAAGTGACACTTACATATTTTCTAGAGTTTATTCTAAGTGAAATATTTCAATCCATTTGCTTTAATATTGATGATACAGCACATGAAAATCAAAAATCCGTTTCATAATATTATGTCGACCTGAAAAGTTGAAAAGTTCTGAGGAAGGTTAATTTATGCCGTACTTGGTCAGGTCTACTTTTGCACAAATTACTGCATCAATACAGCAGGGTATGGAGGCAGTCAGCCTGTGGCACTGCTGCAGGGTTATGGTAGTGTCTGGATTATGCTGTGTGCTCAGGCAGATCCAGAGTTTTAGGACCCAAATGCAGGACGCTTCACCAGCAGGCAAAGTTCGATGATTTAATAAAACAAATTTCACAAAAGCAAGTGGCAGAGTTCAAACAAAAAATAGTACGACAGACAAAAGGCAACAAAAATCCAAAATCCTCTAGCAAAGACACGAGTATCCAAGCGGGATGAAATCCAGATCATACAGGTAGTGATCAAACAAGCAGTTAGTATCTCTGTGCAGACAAAGCACAGGAACAGACAGGGACTGTAACAAGACCAACATACAACTAACAAACCAGCAAGGACAGAACTGAAATGAAAAAAATATTTAAGCACAGGACAACGATGAGAGCAGGAACTCTAACAGGTGATACCAATCAGAGCAGCACACAGATACAGGCAAGCAGGGTGACTGACTGAATAACTGAATGACACAGGCAAACTCCACAACAAGACAGAACAGACAGAACCAGACCAAAATACATGAACACAACCGAATAACATTGCAAGGTTCATAACCAGCATAGACAGACAGACAAAGACAAGCAGATACAGAAACCACAGACAGAGCAGGATAAAACAGAACGGACCAAAATAGAACGACCATTAACAAATACATAGAAAAACAGGCAGAGATCACAAACTACCACTTAGCAGACATGTAGACATAACAGACACGCAATGCTTGCGTACCAGAGGAAAGGGGAGATACAAAAAGTGAACATGCCAACACCAAGTCGGAAAGGAAAACATCTTTTGGTCCCTTTTATGTTTCTGCCTTTCCCCCAGTGTCTGTAGGTTTACCTCTTAGATCATCTTTAACTGGCCTTAAACCTAGAACCACAAATCTATCTGATGTTTAGACTCCAATGCTACTTCATATTGGAATCTATTACTAACCATGAGTTGTGCTCTAATCTGTGGAGCCAATAAGGTCTTATACACAATCTTGTAAGACTGAACTTTGTAAAACTCATGGTCATATCACATCTACGTCATTCCACGCTGGTGAAGAAAGCTCAGAAACGACTGTATTTCTTGAGACAGCTTAAGAAGGCCTAATTTATATTAGTCCTCCGACCTAACTAGTCCAACAGTTTCTTTTTTTTTTTAAGCTGTCCTGCCCCACAGGAGATGGACACCATGTTGTCCCAGACAGATTTTACTTTTGGTCCCATAGTTTCAACACCAAATCATTCCGCTCACTGAAGAGAGGATTGTGTCTATTCAGAATTTTGATTTGTTTAATACTTTCCAAAAAGGTTTTCCAGGAAGATTTCCCCATGCAATTGAATGAAGCCAAGGTTCAAAATTAACTTTAAATTGGTGACAAGATGTTCAACTATTAAAGCAGTATTCAGCTGTTTGATACCTTTTATAGTTCGGTCAATATTGCTGTTTTAGTTTTATGCTTTTTTTAGCTCTTTTCTGCGTTGAATTAGTATGTGACAATCGAGTGGAGAAGAATTGGAGACTAGTCTTAAAAATTTGTCTTTAAATCACTGGCTTGACCACAAGTTTCACTCTTCATGCATCATTTTACACCAGAAATATATCTTGTTCTGGTTCCTCACGTGGGATTATTGAATCCATCAGACAGGATTTGGACACGCGCTACAAGCAACTCTTCCATTTGCAGCCATTATAAATTCTCAATGTAAATGTTCCGTACTTGTATAGCGCCTTTCTAGTCTTTTCGACTACTTAAAGCGCTTTTACACTACTTCTGCATTCACCTTTCACACACACATTCACTCACTGAGCCTAAGTGCTCAAACGGAAATTA
>JAPMOB010207768.1:0-14304 GCA_029875015.1 Lepomis gibbosus
TCCCCCGCTCTGCCCGGCCCTCTGCACACAACGCTCTGAAGCCTCGATGACGTATGGACAATCTCAACACTGATAGGCTAACGTGTCTCAGCGCGCGACGCTTGAAAATATTCAACTCACGCGAATTCCATCGCGTTGCCTTTGCGTCGCCGGCCCCGCCCCCTTCGCGTCGCTTTGCGCCGCTCGACTGGAAATCGCAGCTCTACGCGTCTTTGCATTGACTTTGTATGTAAACTCACCGCCCCAAACGCTCGATTCGCGTTTGGTGTGAAAGCACCATTAAAAGAAAACACAGACAGCATCCAAAAACAAGTTTACAGCTTGTTAAATGCACACAGTCAAGTGGAAACTGATTGGCAGGTCCCCATGGTAGCGACTTCTCGATCACACAGTAGTCCCTCCCCCTAAAGCATAGCTTTCTTTATCGTCTATTTTCCTCTAAATGGAACCATCATTTAAAAAATGAACATCATGCTGTGTTAAAGAAGACTTGAGACCATAAACTCATTAGGAAAGTGTTTCCTGAGGTGATAAATCAAGTGAGAAGTAGCCTCATTTTCTCATAGACTACAATACAGTCTGACTTCTTTTTCCAACTAGTGGAGTTGCCCCCTGCTGGCCATCAGAGAGAATGCATGTTTAGGACACTTCCACATTGGCTTCACTTTCCATATCTAGAGGTTTCTACTTGGCTCTAAATGAGGGATTACTAATGAATTGGTGCTCTATAAATAAAATGGAATTGACTACGAAGGTGATGTTTATTAAAATGAAACTTAGCCTAAGACTAATTAAACCAGCTGCTTGTTCCCCTTTGATGATGCAGCTCGAGCAGCGGGGTCCGTTTGATTTGCTGATCGGAGGAAGCCCCTGTAATGACCTCTCCATCGTCAACCCATTCAGAAAAGGCCTTTATGGTACGTAACTGTGTTGTATGCTTGTCAGCTTTAAATAAATAAATAATTTGTATTTATAATATGCCAACACTGATTCCACTAGAAAGGTGCTACTTCAAATATTTTGTAAATTGAGAACCTGCAATGCTTTCCATTTTTGAAACTAATAATATATATATGTCTTTCTTCTTTACTATAATTCACTTCTCTCTCTGGCAGAGGGCACTGGCAGGCTGTTCTTTGATTACTACCGCATCCTTCAGCTGCTGAAGCCCAAAGAGGAAGACCCGAGGCCGTTCTTCTGGCTGTTTGAGAACGTGGTCTTCATGAACACACATGACAAAGTCAACATCTGCCGTTTCCTCGAGGTACACCCCATCTGGTTCTGTTTGGATCCTTTTAATCTTGAGTGCTCTCCTCTTCTTACTATACATAATATAAAGTATATTATTAGTTGCACTATATTACTACATCTCACTTCATATTACATTTAATTTCCCATAGTATATTATGTAAATATACTGTTTTATTACACTTTATTTCTATTAAAATGTTTAATTTAATTAAGACAAACGCAGAGTATCATAGACAGATTTTATTTTTATCTGATGTTTGCTGGTATAGTAGATATGAACTATACTTCATACGCTGCTACAAACACACCACTTCGTCACTTCACGTGAGACTGTACTTTACTGTTAGTACAACGCTGGTCGTGAGTTCTGTATGTATGTGTACTGCTTGCGTGTCATTTTTAGTTTAATTGCTCTTGTATCGTCTTCTGTTCTTACTTTTTATTTTATATACAAATAATCTGTACTTGCACCTGCATTTTCCCTTTAGGGATCAATACAGACTTATCTTAGATTATAAAATAAGCCTGTATCGATCCTTCTCTCCTTTTCTGTTGTTTCGTTCCCTTTATCCTGTTACTTTTTCTTCTCTTCCCTCCGCCTTCATGTTTTCTTCCCGCCGCTTCCTTCTTTCTTTGTTGCACTGCAGTTTTTCTCTAACTAACATCTTTCAAACTCGGAGATCTGACTGTTGCTGCTATCTGATCGTTCAACAGTGCAACCCGGTGCTGGTGGATGCAGTTAAAGTTAGCCCCGCCCACAGAGCTCGCTACTTCTGGGGAAACATCCCAGGGATGAGCAGGTAAGATGTTGTTGGTGATGTTGTAAGTAAAGATTTTACTGTGGAAAACATGAGGCCATACTATAAAACATTTTAGCGTTAAGGGTATTTTAGCATTAATAATTCACAGAAATTGTGAGCTGACCTACGGTTTAATTATTAACTTTATGAGCATAAAGTAACATAGACAGTGGTGCTAAACCAGACCTGACTTCTTAGCTCGTAGTAAAAAGTTGCATAATAAGGACAAACGGCTATCAAATGAGAGACAGTGTTTTGACAAAGCGATGTAAGTATTTTATAGTAACGCCACATTGGACGTACTGAAACGGCAAAATAAAGTGTTTCAACAACCAAACCTAGAGATTCAATAAGGTAGTTGTAAATATCAAGGTCGTTCACTTTGATGGGGTAGAATAAAAGGACACCCCACTATTTTTATAATTTTTATAACTACTACCATGACATAGTCATTTGCCTGGCTGGCCAGAGGTTTAGGTCTCCTAAGCTAAAAAGCAATAAAGTTTTCATATTTTGTTTATTAATTTGCCAAAAACCTTGGAAATTGCATTTACTGCCCAAAAAGGGGCAAAATATGTCGTCTGCGTCTCTTTTTCTTCTCTCTTTCTTGTGTCTTCATCTTGTAAAACACTTCTTAACTTCTGTTTTTGTTCATGTCATACAAATTAAGTTTTTTTTTTTTTGCTTGTTTGCTGCTTATCTCCCATCAGACCCATTATAGCCTCCCAGAACGACAAGCTGAGTCTCCAGGACTGTTTAGAGATCGGTAGAGAAGCCAGGGTCAGTGATGGAACCCGCTGGTTCAATTTTATGCAGTAATTTTGTGTTCTCTACAATCCCTTTATTTTACATAATAATGTGTTTTGTTTATTAAGGAACAATAATCACAACTGTATGTTTGTTCAGGTCACTAAGGTGAGGACGATCACCACCAATTCAAACTCTCTGAAGCAGGGCAAAGGCGTCGCTCAGCTGCCTGTCGTCCAGAACGGCAAAGAGGACAACCTCTGGATCACTGAACTAGAGAAGTAGGCTTCTTCACACTTTGTGTCTGTGTGCGTGTGCAGGGAGAGGTCCTGGTGGATCACATCATCTCCTGGTCTGGGTTTGTTTTTCTTGCTGCTGCTCAGATCTTAGCATTATTTAATTATTTATAAATTGTTGCTGTTTGTCTTTTTATGTCCAACATTAATGCTGATACTCTGGTCACTAAATTTTAACGCTTTGGACTGAATTTAGGCTTTAGGATAAGAGATAACGTCAACACAAAAATACAGACTTTTAAACCCACACTGGGCAGCTTTCTTTCCCCTCATGATACAGTAAGATCCCCCTGACCAGGATGGACCAACTAGAAGTCATTTTCCTATAGAGAGCTCCCAACTTGCTGTACTGGAGCCTGCTAACAGCCAGGTTTCCACTGTGGCGAAGCTGCTGGATAGCAACCCAACAAAACCACTTTTTTTTATCATATCAAAACTAGGAATACCAAATACATGTGGCACAACAGCAGATTGCATGAGGGTATGAACATTTTTTAGGTTTTTCTGACAGTGTCCCAGTGACCTGCCCTACATCTTTGTCCCCTGAGACAGCTCTGAGCCCCATGTCTCCTTATTTTTAAAATTTAACTAGGGCTGCAAGTAAAGATTATTTCCATCAATTGCAATGTGAAAATTGTATATTACAATATCCTAGAGCTAAAGCTGGCATCCTCAGATCTATTGTTTTGTCCAAATAACAGTCCAAAGCCTTAAAATGTTTAATTTACTCTCATAAAAGAGTAAGAAAACCTGCAGATATTCACATTTCAGAAGCAGGAACCAGAGAATATTTAGCACTTCTGCCTGAAAAATGACATGAAATGATTCACCTTCTATCAAAGTAGTTGCTGATTAATTTGATAGGACTAATCGATTGCACTACATTTTGTCCTTCGTTCTTCACCAGGATCTTTGGTTTCCCCAAACATTACACCGACGTGAGGAACATGAACCGGCAGCAGAGGCAGAAGGTGCTGGGGAAGGCGTGGAGCGTGCCGGTCATCCGTCACCTCTTTGCTCCCCTGAAGGACTATTTTGCCTGTGAGGAGCTGCCTCCTTTGAACACATCCACCATGACCACCGCCTCTACCTCCAACTCCCCCTCTCCGTCCTCCCCTGCCTCTCCAGAACTGCAGCAAATGAGATAGGGGAGGTTGGATATATTTTTGTAAAGCACAGTATGTAAAGGGTTTTTGCCCACATACACGGTTCACAAGAAGTAGATGGAGCATAAATGGTCTATAAACATCTCCTACTACTTAAAAAAAAAAACAGAGCTCCCTGATAGGCTCCTGTAGATCACTGCCATGGGGGCATTTTGTCCACTGTGCACTTGAGTCTCTTGCATCGTGTCACATATGCAGTTTGTCACTTTGGCCTTCAAAGCCCTTCCATCTGTCTTGGATAGAAAATGCTGCATTTTCATCCTGAACCTTGCCGTCTACTGGAGTTTAAGGACACTGTCAGTCCTTTTCTTTTTCCTCCATGCTGCTCAGTGATTTGTCAGTGGTGCTACTACCCAGTGACCAACATCACATTTTAGCTTAGACGGCCAAAAAACCTCACTGGTAATATACCAGTTAAATATATTATGATATTTTTTAAACCTTCACCTTTTAGATTCTGTGGAGTAAACAGAGCGGGTCTGTCGGTGTCAAAGCTCAAAATGAATGGTGCTACATGCTAATTATGTTTTTAGTTTTGTTTTGTTTTTTGTGTGTGTGAATCATGTTGAACCGAGAGATGTCTCGCTGCTTTACTGTAATATTTGAATCATGTTTGCAGGACAAAAGCAGAACTCATTACTTTTTTATTGGATTAACATCAGCTGTATTTTTAAAAATCTTATATTATGCACACAATTGCCATGTTTATGCCAAACTAACCGAACTGTCTGTGTCGATAAAAGTATTCAGATATTTGGGAAGACACAAAGCACATTTCGGACACAGACTTTTTATCTTTATACATAAATTTTTTTAACTTTGCTTTTTAAAGTCAATTAAGTTGCATGTCTGTTGACAAGAAATGTACACAACAAGGTCTGAGTTGCTGAAGTTGCGTTCATTCGGTGGATTACTCACGTCCAGGTGATGAGTGAATAGAAATGCAACTTGTGTGTAAAGCTACAATAACAAAGTAAGATATGCAAATGAACAAGTAACTTTGTGTAAACACGTTGAACAGTATTTTGAAGCTGCATGCACTGCAGTCTAACAGAAAACCTCTTCATGGTGAGGAATTTAACATGTCTTTTTGAATATTTTGCTGACTGATGATTGTATCATGAACATAGGTTTTCAGAACTGTTTTGAGGGGGTTTAAGTGTAGTGTGAGCTGTACAGTATGTTTGCACATTAACTCCTGGGGAATGAATTCAGAAGGTGTGTGGAGGGGAAACTAAAGTGTCTCACCTGTGCTGCCCCCGATCGTCATCTCTGTACTGTACCAGTTACTGTTTGTTTTTAATATTAATTATTTTTAATAAGGCACATACAGTGTTGTTAAATGTTTGAACAGAATGGTGATGTGTATTAAACTAATTTGATCTATATTTGTGATTGAATTAAAATAAGGGAATTTTAATTGGGACTCTTTTATCAAGATCAATAAAAATAATAGATTCCAGGGATGGCGTCTTTATTATGTCTCCAATAACTGACTTTTGATATCTATAAAGGTTTTTCACGTACAAACAGGGTACATGTAGCTGCCATTTATTTTCTCAGAGCTTCCTCAAGATTTTGGCAACTTTGTGGCTGCAATTCTGCAGAGAAAACATTATCTAGCACTATATTTAAAGTTGACTTCTCCAGCTGCAAAAAAAATAAATAAAGGGGTTTAGTTCTTATCCATATGAGTGTTTTATTTATTTCATTTTAAAAATTATAAGATGTTTTTGAGTGATGGTCTATTTGTTTAGACCACAGAAAATTTACTTTAGAGATTTGCCGTTTTTAAGTGAAAACATCTTTAATCTTTTTGCTAGTACAATATTTGTATATATGTGAAAATACTACATTCCTTTTTTCAAATTTAAGTTACAAAAATAAATGTTCATAAATATTGTTTGCTAAAACGAAATTAATTAATTATTACAACATTTTTATTAAGGACATTTAAGATGTTCGTTTCCACTTAGTTTCCTGCATTGTATCTGTACATCTGTGTCATTTATTTTATCGCAGCATGCACTAGAATTTTTTGGTTGGATGTTGAACTTTATATAAAACGGAAAACACTTAGGCAAAACTTAATAAAACTTAATAAAAGACATTTTTATATGTATGGTTGGTTTTATTATTTGGGGGACCCCCCCCAAAATGGACTGACTCCAAACCAGACTTGGGACACTTTCACCAAGAATTGCATCAATATCAGCTCAATTAAAGACATTAACAACAAGAAGACAGTCAAAACTGTGTGTTTTCTTATAAACCTATGATATGTTATTTTGAATCTACTTTACTCTTTTAATTTCTTAGGTCCTGTTCTTTCTGGTTTTTTTTTCTTTATTTTGTACATGCAACCCTGGATGTTTTGTGTAATTTACTAATAAGAATTCAAATGTTTCTAGTATCATTTGAAATAGTTACTAGTAACTAATGAATAGGTATTGGTATCTGAATGATACTAGTAAAATGGAAATAGTTACTAGTAGGGATGACCAGATCCGATCACAAGATCAGAAATCGGCCGATCACGTTGTTTCAGACTCGATCGGAATCGGACGTTACCTCCCGATCAGGACTAGGATTTAAATGTAGATATATTCTCATATTTTTATTTACTGTTGCACTAAAGTCCAAAGTGCATAATTTATGTTATTTATTACTTGATTGTTCAAACTACCTCACAGAAGTGCTCTGTTAACAGAGTTGTTGAATGTTAAAATAAGGTGAATTAAATAAAAAATAAGGAACATCCTGGATCTGTTTTATAAGTATTATAGAATTATTGGATCGGGACTCGGTATCGGTAGATACTCAAAATCAAATGACTCAGACTCGGACTCGAGGGCAAAAAACCCTGATCGGGACATCCCTTTACTAGTAACTATTCAAATAGATTATGTTTGAACTGCAGAGCCCCATTGATTTCAATGGCTAAAATCTGAAAATCTTTACTACTAACTAATGGAATAGTTACTACAAGTAACTAAATATTAAGTAGCCTACTATTATCTAATCAATTGTCACTAGTATTCACCATTGCAGCCCCCTCCATGGAACTCCTTACCCTTACACTCCCGAGAGTGCAGCGACATGGACTCTTTTGAATCACTTATTAAAATCCACCTTTTTAGACTTGCTTTTAACATCAAATAATGTTATATTACACCTGTTGCTGTTCGGTATTTTGTTATTTATATGGTCGCTCCTTGGCCACGTGATTATATTTACTGTTTGCATATTTGATATTATGCTATTTATGTTTTTAATCTGTTTTAAATGTACATAACTTCTTTTACAGTGAAATGTCTTTGAGTGACCTGATAAGCGCTATTGAAATAAAATGTGTTATTATTGGTAAACCGGGAATGGACATAACTGTTAAATACTAGTTGCTTTTTAATAGCGACTACTAAGTTTTAAGGAATAAAGATTTGCCATATATAGATCTGCTGACCAATATATGTATTATAATAATATATAATAATATCATATATGTATTAAAAAAATAAAAATGTGTACGTTGTGTCATGAAGGGTCTCGCCGCCGTGACGTTTTTAGGCGTTACCCATTACGTCAGGACGTCATCAAATCGGTTCTTCCGCTGCCGGTAGAGTGAACGTTATCTGCTAAGAAGAAGAAGAGGAGAAAAAGCAGAAGTGGCAAAAACGTCGAAACAATTACTGATAGGTTTTTTATGATACAGGGTTACAGCCGAGAAAACTAAACAATCGTGTTCAAGAGCTGTGAACGTCAATCTACGCAAGGTAGGTTCAAAGGCGCTTAAAACACGATGTCATTTAACGTCATTTGTCGGCATGGGAAACGGCGGCTCTGTTAGCTAAGATGGAGCTAGCTGGTGACTGGCTGGAACATAACCGGGATGCGACCGTTTGGCTCCCGAGTAACACCAGCTAGCACAGCACGCCTCTGTAGCCAAGTGACGGTTTAGTGGAAATTCGGACAAAGCCAGCGCTTTCGATCCAACAATAAAAAAAACCGTGTGTCGCATCAACAGCTACAAGCTAACTGAAGCTAGCGAGGTGCTGTGGTGATTTTCAGGGCGGGGAAACACGTCTTAACGTCTGGGAGATAACCCCGGCTCACGTTAGCCGGTGGTCGTGATTAGCCTGTGACAGAAACGTGGCTAATTAGCTATATCTTCCGGCGCCAGTACAAGTAACTGTCCACCAATTTAATCTGTTGTCAAATGGTTGCTTATGTGTTAACTGCTCATGTAGTCTGCTGAGTAGCCGCACAGCTAAGCTAAGCCATTTATGGAGCTAAGTTGCTTGTCCAGTTGGCTAACCGTTAAGTTCCTCACCAGGGCCCTGTTGCATTTAGCCAACCGGAATGAAACAGTAACTAGTCGGTAAGGCTCAAACTAACGATTATTACGTTATTGATTATTTTCTTAAGTAACCCTTCAGCCTAAAAATGTGAAAAATACTCTGACAGCCCATTTTTAGGTTGCTGTCCTGGCGACAGTCCACAACGTCAATATTAACCTTACATTTACAACAATATCAAACAAAGAGGAAGCAGAAAATTAGCCCATCTGAGAAGCTGGAAACTGATAATATTTGGTAATTTCATATGTTTAATATCTGAAAGGATGAGTCGATTGATTAACTGACCAGTCGCTCTATTAAGTTATTACCCTTATTGTTGACCTGCACTTACTTTGTTGAGTTGTCCTTTTAATTCAATATATTTGAAAGGAAATTAGTTAGTTGTTTTAATATGTGTAACAGGGTGACAACGACAGGTAAAACCTCAAGAGTTTTACTTTATCAATCTGCAACATCAGCCCTGAAATATCCCTTCCTGTGATGGCTACTTGCATTGATTGAAAATTCTCAGTAGAGCTGCAACGATTAGTCGATTAATAGAGTAGTTGGCCGACTATTTTGATATTCGTTTTATTGTTTCAGTATTTTTTTAAGCCATAATTTGAAAACTTGCTCGTTTCATCATCTTAAATGTAATGAAATGCTGCTATTTTTTTGTTCATTCACGGTAGTATATGAAGAGTTTTTGTGTTTTGGACTGTTGGTTGGATAAAAGAAGAATATTGTGATAAGAATATTTCACAATTTTTTTTTACGTTTTTATAGACTAAACGATTAATCATGAAAATGATCTGCAGATTAGTTGATAATGAAAATTATCGTTAGTTGCAGCCCTGCAAAAGCTAGATATTGTTAGTTGACCTGTACTTCATTGTTGAGTTGTTATTCTTTGAATCCAATATATTTAAAAAGGAAGTTGTTAGTTGGATATTAAATATGTGAGAGGTGACCACAGGTAAAAGAGTTTCAACAGTTTTATTTTTGTAAATCGGCAACACAGCCAGTAATGATCCCTTCATGTGAAGGCTACTTGTATTGATTGAAAATTCTCACTAACACATGACAGGATGCTTGTGTTATCTCTCGCTTAGATCCATGTACAGTTGTTCACTAAATTTGAAGAGAACTGTTATTCCTGTAAGGCCCTCAGGCTATTGCACTCAGCTGTTGAGAAAATAACTGGCCGGGCCTGACCTGGAGATGATCCCAAGCTATGGATAAGAGCTTCTGCTGTACAAACTACAGACCTTATAGAGACACTCAGTCCTCTGTCATTATATATCTATCTAATGATTATAGTGTAGACATGATTAATTACATTTCTTTTGTAGTTTCTGACTTCTGTAATTAATAAAACTGCTGCTGTCATCCAGCAAAATATGACTTTGGTTAGTGGTATTTCAAATTCTTAATGATTTTAATTTGTGCTCATTATAAAGTATTGTTTTGGGTGCCACCACATTTGGGTGTGCCTACAGTCTTGTCTTCAGTGTAAAGTTATATCTGTTGATTGATTGGGGCCAGCCCGTGCAACTCTTCCCCTGCCAAGAAGCCAGGGGCCGGGCTCTGTTGGGTTTCTAATTGCAAATCCAGAATGAGATGTGAACTTGCTCATGTGATTAGATGTCTTGTGTATTATTTTATGGGGTTATCTAAGGATTAGTTGATTAATTGATAAGTCAGAAGACAGAATATTATTCGAAAACCATTTCGAGGTTAATTGGGTAGTTGCATAATTTTTTGAAATGTAAATATTTGCTATCTTTCTTTGTCTATTATGATATTAAACTGAATATTTTGGGGTTTAGGACTCTTGGTTCGCATAACAAAGGGAATGTGAAGAAGTCAGCTTGTGCTTAGGGGAAATTGTGATGGGCATTTTTTGTCTAAATTTTAAAAGCCAAATGATCAATAGAGAAAATACTCAGCAGATTAATTAAAAATAATGGTTAGTTGCAGCCTCAGTATTAGCCCAAATCAAAGAGTTTATTATTTAAAAGCCACTTTAAATAATTTACACAAGTAATTTCCATTTTATTTATAACTTGGCTTATAATAATGACAAAACATTACAGATGCAAATTAACTCTCAGCTGTCAGCTATGTACTGGTAGGCTTTTGTTTTGCCTGCGCCCAGTCACTTTGTCTGCTCTGACAGATTAAACCAGTAATCATTCTTGTCTCCGTTTCACACTTGTTCTCTCCTCTGTGTCCGCAGACCGACAATGGCTGTGAACGTGTACTCGACCTCAGTGACCAGCGACAACTTAAGTCGTCATGACATGTTGGTCTGGATCAATGAATCTCTACAGATGAACCTCACCAAGATAGAAATGTTGTGTACAGGTAAGACATTTCTTTTCTCCATTTATTTATTTTATTTATAAATCTGTCTCTATCATGGGAGGAACTGATACGTTTAATTAACAGACAGTTGTCAGACTAGGATGATGTAAGCATGCGTGATATTCTGCACTACTGTGTGACTTCACTAGTGTCGTGGATCAGTTGTCGCAGATGCTGAGTATGTTGACAATTAGAAATGAGCACTGTAGCGTCTGTTTCATCAAAGATACTTTAGTTTAAAAGTCCCAAAGCCTGCACAGTTAAAAAAAAAACTTAACATAAATGAATCACAGTTAGTGTCCTAGAAGATGTGATTTATTATAATCGATGAGCGATGTCCTGATTTAGTGCATTATTATTTATGGTATTTATATTACCAAACTGGTTTTAATAAACATTATGGTTCGCCTGATGTTGGTAGTACAATTTAACACATTTAATGGTCACCGAGACCTTCAACATTAAGTGCTGCACTTCTTAAGAAGTGGATAAAACCCCCTGCATGGTTGTTGCTGTCAGATATATCGGCTAACGCTGTTTCAAAGGGTGAAGGTAGCCATCCTATGAACCTTCACTATCCTTCACTCCTTTGTTTCACACCCATCTGCCTGTGCATGCGTGTGTAGTTCCTCTGTCTAGTTTGTTAATATCCAAACCCTCCAGTTTTTTGTGTGTGTAATTAAAGGCGTGTCAGGACCGCGGATGCCGGCACAGCTGGCTTTAATCTCCGGTGGACAGAGATATTAGTCAACTGGATTTTTAACTTCAGTTTAAGAGTTTGTGTCAAAATAAGTCTTATCATAAGGCTGCTCAATTATGTCAAAGTATAAATCTAATATTACATTAGGAGATGCGGATAAAGTGGATAATTTACATGTACGGACCATTTAAAGCAATACTGAACTCTCCTGGTTTAGTGTAAATATAAATGAGCAGCAGGAAAGGCCACTAGGCTAACACTAATTTATGCCGTGTAAAATGCCAACGGCCTGAGCTATAAAAGGTGACTAACAGGTTAGTTATCAGTTAAAAACATCTAGACATTTTGGCTCGAGCTGAACTACTGCCACAGGCCTGGCTGAGAGTGAGTTTGGGAAGAGCCATTTACAGTCTGGAGCTTCTGTATTTTTGAGATACTGAGTGCTGCACTAATTCTAATATAGACAATACGATGCTTTATTGTTTTCAGGTGATGTGGCGATGCATCCGGGTGCACTTTGGTGTTATGAGCACCACACTACAATACCAAAACCGTAGAAGACACACACAGGGCTGGATTTACATCCCGAATAAAGAGTACTAAATTGGGTTTGCATTCTAAAATATTGCAGGTGCATTTGTAGTATCTGTTATGGGTGATCAACTAAGAATTACTGCGTACATGACGCCAGGAGCAAACACAATGGCAGTATTTAAATGAGGGTTTCGCGTGTTTTAATGGTTTCCGCCATGGAGAGTCGGGAGGGAAAGCCGCATGAAAACCTTGGTTTGTTTCATTCAGAGTATGTGGACATGTACCTGCCCATCCTGCCTTAGATTGCACTAAGTACTTGGGACAGAACACCTGGAAAACTGTTTTGGGAAACCCCAGCAGAAACAGCTACAGTATGCTGGAAGACTGGAAGGATGTTTAATATAAAAGTATTGCCAAAGCTAAAGGAAAATACAAAAAACAATTCAATTCATATAGTTAAAATAATTTTATTTCTAGGCTATGCATTGGATATAGAATAATATTTTTGTAGAATAAAAAGCCAAGCTTTGAAAATGCATCACTGTTTAATAAACTCTGTTATTAATCCCACTCTGGAAAATGTAAGTGCTGAATGTTGAGCCATACAAGAACTTAAAGAAGCAAAGAATGTACAACACTGTATTCAGTGTCACCTTTTAAGTACTTGTAATTTTTGTTTTGAATCAATGCCCAGCCCAGATTTGGTTAAAATCCTCTCTAGTAAAGGAGTTTTGGGATGGAGTCGATCTTACAAAGGGTGTTGTGATGGCTTTTGTGTTTGTAAATACCGTTCATTTACCCTTGAAACAGGCAGCCAACTCTCAGCTACTGTTAAAGAAAACAAACAAAACAAGTCATGTTTTCTGTCCTTGCCTGAAAGAATCTGTGCCCTGTTTCTGTTCCTCTCTCACATAGTTGTCATAGTTCTTGTTTTTTGGCATCCAGTGATTCTAAACATGCAGCACACACTCAATTTTACTATATTAGACATGCAGACTTGTAAAGTAATTTATTTTTTCCAGGTGCTGCCTACTGCCAGTTCATGGACATGTTGTTTCCCAACTCTGTGCCTCTGAAGAAAGTTAAATTCGGTGCCAAGTTGGAGCACGAATACATCCATAACTTCAAGCTTCTGCAGGTCTCCTTCAAAAAGATGGGAGTCGACAAAGTAAGTAGCAACACTCATTTACTGCACTCGCGTCAGCTTACATGCTGCACCATATATAAGTGCTGAAGGTCTGGAAATAAGGCTTCTGCTAAAGAATTCTGATATTAGAGGTTACTTGTTTACTCCAATAATAGAAACCTGCAAACCATTTCATAATATTTACACCTCATATGCTAAATGTCCTGCGTGAAGCCGTGAGCAGTGGTGGTAATACCCTGTGACGCAGGCGCTGTACACGTGGTTTTCTATTTAACAGGAACGGCTCTGTGTTTAAGTTCATCTACAATGTGATGTGAGCCTGTCACCTGCACTTCTTATCTGACCAGCTCACTGTGCTGCAATTTTTTTTTCTTTTTTCTTTTTTTATAGGGAGTTCTGTTGGAACAAAATAATATATGTAATAAGCAAGTTTATGCAAAGGGTTTCTCGGGGACAAAATTTATTCTGGTGACACTGTGGTCCCAGATCAACGTATGACAGGATAAATATCTCACATGGAAATGGCTGCAGGCAAAACAGCAAAGATAAATGGGACTGCAATTATTAGTGAAATCATTTTTACCTTTAGACAATATGATGTAAAGAGTTACATCTCACAGGCAGATGTATGTAGTTCATTTTCTCCCAGGATTGTACATAAATCTCATACATAAAGTTTAAAAAAAAAAAAAAGAACAGGCTGCTTCTTTCTGTTGCTGCGTCACATTAAAAACCTTCCGCAGGTCGGTTGATAAGTTTTAAATGTGGGGCAGCTGCAGGAAGTGTTTTGAATCACATTAATAGTGTCGTCACAGCAGCAGACTCCTCTACTGCCGTCATCAGTAGCGCTGAAAATGAGCGAACATGTTGCCTGGTTATGGAGGATTAGTGAGCACTTGGTCCAGATTACTGGGCAACCCGCCCACTCTTTCCTGTGGTGGTGGTGGTGGTGGTGGTGG
>JAPMOB010207770.1:0-62218 GCA_029875015.1 Lepomis gibbosus
TATTTATTCTTGTAGCCTCTTGGCCAGGTCATGTTTGTAAATGAGAAGTGGTTCTCAAACAGTTTACCTGGATAAATAAAAAAATAAAAATAAAAAAGAATGTGACAATCACTTGATGCCAAACAGCGGATCGCTTCACAAATCTGAGGTAGACCATTCAAAACAATTATGATAAAATGTTTTTTCAAAAAATATGATTAGTAACTCTTTTTTATATCCCTTTTCCTCAACAAAATAAACATCTTAATAGAAAAACTAAGTGCTAATTTGATTGTGATTCTAATGAATTAAATCAAATATTTATTTAATATATATTGAACATTTGTTATATTGTTATTAAGGAAAATTGTATTACGATAATTATTGTTATTGTTTTATTGCCCAGCCTTAGTAGAAATACAATCCGCTGTCTCTTATTTTTCTGTGTTTAACCTGTATCAAATCACCACTGTAATATATCGAAATGAACAGTGTATTTTGTGCACCTCTAACATCTGCAGTGTGATGGCTGAGGTGTTGGATGATGCTGATACATATCTTAGAGAGCTCACTCACTTGATGATGTTAGTTCGCACACCCACTTGAATGGCTTCATTAGCCCGTCACGCTGGTTATTACTTACATCTCTGTTGTCAGGCTCTGTGACTCAAGACACATAAACACACACACACATACACACGGACACACACACACACAAACTAGCAGATGGAGTGTCAGAGTGCAGGAGCTGCAGGAATCCACCGATAGCGTCGAAAGAGTGAAAAACAAGGCAGAAGGCGCGAGAAAACAACAGAGAGAAACAAGCTGAAGGGAAGGTTCAAGGGGGAGAAAGAAGGAGGAGGGAGGAGTAAAACAGAGCAACAGGGATAAATGCAGAGGGAGGTGGAGGAGGAGGAGGCTGGCGGATGAGTCATCGGTCTGATCCATCACAGGGAGAATTAAATCTGTGGTAGTTGTCACTGCTCCGCAGAGAGAGAGAGAGAGCGAGAGGCAGAGATTTAGGGGAGAAGAGGGGAAAATGTCAAGGCCCCGAGGTTGTGACATCAGGGCTGCTGCAGGCTTAGAGGGCAGTGTGCCGTGGATTGATTAATGTTGCATGTTTTCCATTTGCAGACACTCTCCTGATGAGTGACAGATCCAGGCCTGAGGCTGTGGTGTCTTAATGACAAGTACAAGAGTGGAATTTTACAGGACAGCAGGCATCAGTGCCAAAATGATTTGTCGATAAATCAATTATTCAATCAACAGAAAATTAATTCAAGTGATAAGTAAAAACGCCAAACATCTCTTTTTCAGGTTTGCAAATGGGAGGATTTGGTTGATTTCTATTGTAAATCAAATTATCTTTGGTGTTGGATAAAATAAAACAATGTGAAGACCTCACCTTGAGCTCTGGGAAATTATTATTTATTATTATTATTAATAATTTTATACTATTGGATTATAGGGTTTGATGAAATTAAACCTTTTAGTGCAAGGCCAAAAGAAGCATTTCTCATCAAAGTATCTTAGCTATTAGTCTGTTAACTTTCTTTTAGAATAATTTGAAAATATTCCAAAAGAAGAATTTGCATTTCAGATTTGATGATGATGAATTACACATTTGTAAAAACAAATCTGCTACAAAATGCATTTTCATGAATTCTGAATTTGTTAAATATGCTAGGTCTTTACAGAATAGACTACAACTAATGAGTGGAATCAGATCAGATCTTACATCATTCTCAAATACAAATCAATAACACATGTGGAGTCTACCAAACTCCGATGGGCACAATGTAACTTGGACTGCCGTGACAACAAGCAAAGAGGGGGTACAACCAAAGTGTGAAAACTGATTTTGTTTGTAAGGAGCAGAGCTACTGACTGATTGACTGGGATCTGACAGCAGGATTGACCAGTCAAGTCATGTGGGAATGATAAGGTTAATATATAACAAATAAAATGATCTTTTTTTCCAAGCCCTAGTTAGGATGTTTTATTTAATTTGTGTTATATATAATTAGAGGGAAAAAAAGTTTAAATTAATTAGCATCTGTGCTTTTGAAAACTGTCACTTCACCAAGACATCAACTTTCAGCTTTGGCTGCTTTTCTTTTCTTCCAGGGTTCACTCTACAATATAACTGCCTAACATCATTTCAAGTGGAAGTGGAAGCAGCTAATATTATCTGTTGATCTTTAATCTGATGGAAACCAGTGATTTACTGTCCTCCTTCTCATTTTTTTCTAGGATGGATGACATTCAGCTTTGCAAAGACATCATGAGTTTAAAGCAGGAGCTGAGACAGATCGTTGCAGTACCAGGTACAGTTCAAACACACATACACCTTTTGTCTTCAGCCACCATCAAGAAAACCAGCTGTAAGCATATCAGTAAATAAACCACTCAGAATTGATTCTCTGTGTGCAAAACTATCCATACACCCTGTTTGGCCTCTTGGCAGAAAGTGCTTCTGTTTGCAGCTCACTAGAGTCCCATAAGCTCAGCAGGCGTCATAATGATTTATAGGAAGTGTCGTTACACTAAAGTACGCAGGATTGATCGTAAGTCTCAGGGAAGTGCTGGAGTTATGAAGCAGAGATAATCACACAAACACACATGCATCATTACTGTGAAGGCAGTATGAGCTGAGGGAAACTTCCCAAGCAAGGTGTCCCAATTTAAATTCAGTAAACACTCCTTTTTACTCCCTGGATGTTTTTGTGGTGTGTTTGCGGGGCACGGAGTACAGAATCAAATATTGGTTTAACTCCACAGTCAGGTCGAGTGTTGTCTGAATCTGAAATGAGGTGAGAATGTGCTGAAGTGGCTCACTGACGTCAGATGCACCACACAGAGTAACATGTACATGAAGCTCTGCATACAGAGAACCTGACAACAGGAGGAAAACACACCTCCTTAGTGAGTATGTACATCATGTGTCAGCGTGCCTGATCAGGAGGGGTCGGTGTTATGTTCAAGGACACATGCAAACACACGCGCGCGCACGCACACACGCACGCACACACGCACGCACACACACACACACACACGCGAGCGCACACACACACACACACACACACACACACACACACACACACAGCAATAAGACACATGGATATTCATCAGCTGTTTTAGGGAACTAACCAGAAACCTGTCAATCACAGGGCGTTTTTTTTACCACTTGGAATCCCTGCAATGTGCAACACAAATTCCAACGCAGCCCTGCAGTAAATACAAGTGTTGTTAAGCATGTTTGAATGAATGTATAAATGTTATCATCAGTTATTATTTCACCTCTGTGGTCATTTCTGATGTGCTAATTTGTAGTGTTGTTGGTGTTGATTTGATTCAGGGCTGTAGTCAGGATTTTAAAAATACTGAGGTCATGAATCCCCCCATTGCAAACCCTCAACCCAATCTGCCCCAGATACAAAAAAAATGAGGGGTTGTACCAGAACAGGTTTACGCGGTTTCATTTTTAAAAAAACCCATATTTTTGTGATACTGCACATTGCTGCAGCTCCTCTTTTCATCCTGTTTGTTGAACGCTACATTTAATTTTTATGCATATAGAGTGATACATGTTGCCTCTACATGATCTTTGTTGGGAGTTGCACATGCGCAGTTCCTAGTTAAGGACTACTAGCCATTCAGAAGCAGAGAAGGGCGGGTCATGAGAAGCCAGTAAACAGGGCTTCAAGTTCAGCTGTACATGTTCCCCTAGTGGTGAGTTGTTAATCTGTAACGAAAATCCATAAAGCTTTAGCTGAGCTCTATCTCTACATCACAGTAACAACTTTATGTCCATTGACTGCCTGGAGTGTAGCTAGTGTTTGGAAGGGAGAGGAGAGGTGTGCTGAAGTTCCACCGGTGTTTTTGAGGGCATGTCAGACGAGCGTTATCTGACATTTTGCTGGACTACGAACAAGCTGTTTTCAGGCACTTCAGAGCAGTGTTTTCTGTGGGACATGGGAACTCCCTTTGGACTGGCTTTTTCAATTTGTAAACCTATTACATGCACAAAACAGATATATAACTCAATAAAGGATAGGGGAAAACCTGGGCTGGTGTGTGGAACAGAAGATTGCTGCTGACCTTAATATTATGTAGCTGCAGTACCGGAGGCTGCAGTTTCAGGCCCCTTCATAGACCATATGTAAGAAATGGACATAGTAATTGTGACATCACCCGTTGGTTTGTGAACTGCTGTTTTGAAGCTTCGATTTTGGCCGCCACTATGTTGAGTTTTTGCAACCAGGAAGTGCCCAGAAGTGACGATACGGCAGAGCTAACGGCAGTGTGTGGAGCTAGCTAGCTTGCTTAGCTAGGTGCAACTGTAACTAACGTTAACTGTCATTTTAACAGGGCTGATAACTTTGTCTAGCAATCAACAGTCTTAAAACTAAATGTACCCACCAAAGATAGTGAACAGCGACTCCTAATATGCTTTTCTTCTTTTTGCAACCAGAAGAGTCGCCCCCTGCTGGATTTACAATAGAATGCAGGTTTCAGGGATTTCCACATCGGCTTCATATTGTAGACCAGAAGCTTCCAGCTTTGGCCCCCCACAATCCTAGGACCATAGTTCTTTTGCAACAGCGCCATCTGCTAGCACGTCGACTGTGAGGCCGATGTGTGTTGCCGTAGGGTTAACCGGTCAACATGCATATAAACAATAACTTGATTGGTTTAGGCACACACTCTGTGATGGTTGTAGCAAGGGTAATTGGCATTGGGGGCTGTCAAGAGTAACATAGCTAGCTAGCTATATTACTTAGTGTTAAAGTAAACAAGGGTCCTAGAAATGCACTTCCGGTCCTAAGATTGCGGACCTGAAACTGCAGCCTCCGGTACTGTAGCTATACTACTCTCGTGCCGTTAATTTCTGTAGACATGCAAAACCTATGCTCCAAAGCAATGCAGGATATGCATGGAAGCCATCTTGCATATGTGAATGCGTAGCTAAAAGCAAATATCAGGGGCTTAAGAAGATTGCTAGCAAGTAAACATGCATGGAAACAATGCATGAATCCAACTTTTAAGAAAAATTGGCTCTGCAAAAGTTTTATAAGGGAGGAAATGCAATCAACACTTCTGTTAGAACTCAAGGATGCACATAATGCATTTTGGTGATTAACACTGAATGTAAGTTTAACATTTGTTTGTTAACAAGAAAGCACAGTGCACCTCTTAAGTTTGCTAACATTAGCTAGTATTATCCACTGGCCATACCAGACCAAGGCTGATGTATTGAGTTGAGCATGGGTGTATTTTATTGCTTATGAATTCCACTTTTAATTTTTATTTCACAATATACACAATATATTTTTATGGTTTACTTACACATAGGGCTGGGCAATACAATAATGAAAAATTATCACAATACAATTTTCCTCAATAACAATATAACAAATGTTTCAAAAAATGTTCATTAAATGTTTGATTTAATTCATTTGAATTATGATGACGAATTAGCGTTTAATTTTTCTGTTAAGATATTGATTTTGAGGGAAAAAGTCTGAAAAAAGATTTTATTTAAATTTACTCATGCATATTTGTTGAAAAAAGATTTAATCATAATTGTTAAAATTGTCTCAGATTTGTTAAGTGATCCACAGTTTGGCATCAAGTGTTTGTTCTGACCATAAAGAAAAGTTTAAAACCACAATTAACTATCTGGTTTCTTTCACTTCACTTTCACTCATGAGCAAAAATCAAAACTTGAATAATTTGACATTTGTTGTGATAAAGTTTTTGGTCCAGCCCTACTTACAAACCTGTTTTAGTCTGATCCAGGGGAAAGGTTTTATTTTACTGGTCACACAAACTGAACCACTGTCACACAAAAACTGCCCTTCGTTGACACTCCTAGGACCCAGTGGGGCCTCATGTGTGCAGTTGTCGGGGGTTCTTTACTCTAGCTCAATGAGTCACATGACAAACAGACGGCGCTGCCTCTCCTGCTTCTCTGACATTGGGATTGTATCCATGCGCCCCTCAGATTGTTCTTCCCTCAGGGGAATGCACACTGTGGCTGCACGGCTCCTCTTATTTCCAAATGGGAGAAAGAGCTGATGTTTGCAGTTGTTTTTCAAACCCTTTTTTTCTCCCACCCAGCCTAGACACTAGCAATGTCAGACAACCTACCTCTGCACCCATCTGCGTGTGTGTGTACTCAGTTTGGTCTGTTTATGTGTGTCTTTTGCTTTGGAGTGTGAAGGATAGAAGAGTGAAACAAAGCAAAGAGGATGTTGCGTTCATGGATCTTAAACTGTGAATGCAAATTAAACAAAAAACAGAGCTCTCTAGCATTTGCATAATTACGTCAGTGCCATAATTTCTATAAATTATACATGAGGGGAGAATTAAGGTCTGTTTGGGGGGTGACTCAGTGTTTAAGAGCTAGCTGACTTTGCTGTAAGGTCAGTTTAAGGTCAGGTGCAAGTAACTAAATGTACTGAACCTGTATTTATATTTTATGTGAGATAGTAAAATATTAATGTTGCAGTTCAGTCTACTTGTCCCTCTAACCGTCCATTTATTTATTTGTTTGTGAGCCTGCCTTTCTTTCATTTTCTTTCTTCCTTTCCACCAGAGAAAGAAAAAACCAAGAAGCACAAGCAACGGGAAGAAGAGCTGATCCTGAAGATCCATAAGCTAGTGCAAAAGAGGGATTTCCTGGTCGACGATGCAGAGGTGGAGAGATTAAGGTAGAGCGCTCCACATGCAGGCACAGTTAATATCCGGGATGATGTCTATGGGAGCTGTCTGTCTGTCCGTTTACTCAAACACTGCATTCACTGTTTTATCATGTGATAGATATGAGATGGTTGAGAAACAGCGGGAAGGAGACTCATTAAATGTGTGGAGCAAATGTGAGCATGACTGAAGGCGGGGGACAGGGTCACTTCATCATTCCAGCACTGCCTGCTCTGTGTGTGTGGGAGAGAGGCTGACTGATGACCGTGGCTCTGCATTGTCATTTTCTACTTCCTCCTCCTCTGCTCCCACAGATAACCCACTGAGTGTGACACAGAGATAACTTTCAGATAGAAAAATGATGTAAAATCAAAGGCTGGTTTTAAATGGATGAGCAATTGGTGAGGTTTTTCTGAGCAACTCCAAAGGTTTATTGAAAGTGAAGAAACCTATGTGACATTGTGATACGTTGTCAGCATTAAGGCCACATGTAGCCCTGGTTTGTGCTGCTCATGTATTATCATTACCCTCAGAGATAAGCTCCAGTTGTTTTGAAAGATAAATCCCATGCTTGCAACTCTGTGAGGGAGTTTAGACACAGCAGTGCCTTGAGCTAAATGCTAACATCAGTGTGCTAACACATTTACAATAACAATGCTAACACACTAGTTCCTTTCTATTCAAGTGTTCAAGACAGTGTGACAGTATGTGCAATACCAAGACCCGGAAACCAAAGCAGCCAAATAAAATACTACCATCATTTATTATTTACATCTGTTCTTTTCCTGCTGTGACACATCAAAATGTCCTTTGTCAAAAAGGTCTATTAAGAGGTGCAAATTGACTCAGGTACTAGACCAATAAATCAGTATCAATCTGTTAAGAGACTTCAAACCAACCTGTACTGATTGCATTGGATTCAAATGGTTGACTATGTATCTGGAACACAGGGAGCGAGAGGAGGACAAGGAGATGGCTGAGTTCCTCAGACTGAAGCTGATGCCTCTGGAGAAGAAGCTCAAAGTCACACAAAGTGAGTGAGCACATTTGAAAAATGACAACCGCACAGTCAGACAGGGGCAGGAGCATTGCTCACTTTCACTTCTATGTTATGATGACCCCCCCCCCCCCTCTTCTTTCTCTATGAAAAGCACCTCCAAAGCCCAAGAGACAAATCTCGGAGCCACCGCCCAACAAACCATCCATCACCAAGTCAGGAGTGGCCATCATTAAGGATTGCTGCGGAGCCACCCAGTGTGCCGTCATGTAACTGAGAGACCTCTTTATGACCCCATCCACGTGTCAGACAAAACACACTTGCACCACATGACATGCCATACATCACTTCCTGTGACTCAGAGAACCTCCGTTAGCTGTGTTTCCCCTCAAAACTGTTCAGGAGTCAGTGTTTGTATTTTAATTGCAGATAAAGTATCAGCCCAGAGTTTGGAAACTGATCCCTAATCAGTACTCAATGGGAACCTTACAGTGCAGTATGGAGCTTCTGCAAGTGAAGGGAAAGGAGACTGGGGGGAAAAAAAATGAAAATCTGACATATATATATATATCTGTCCTATTTCATATAACATTCCTTTAAGATGACATGGTCTGTGATCATTTGGTTGATAGAGAGTACACACATTTACAGAAATACAAGCACAATGTCCATAGAGAGAAGTATAAATGCTGGGGTTCTCTGTCTGACAGGAAGAAAACATCTGTTATTGTCCAGTCATGTTTGACAACGGGTATTTATTCTTCCATTTGAGCCCTTTAACATCAGCCAGTGAACCTCTTTCACTTTCAGGACATCTCTGTGTTTTTATCTTTGTTCCAAGGTGGGAACACATGTGGTTCAGACCAACAATATGGCTGTCGATTAAATGACTGGTATATAAATGGGCAGCAGCCAACAGATGCTTTTGTACTGGAGCTGAGCAATATTTTTGACTCCATGCTTTGTCTCGAACAGCAGTTCAGTATCAGTTGAATTCTCTGTCTGTGATTCTGTAATATCCGCTTTACTGGGTATAAGGCTTAAAATTTTTTTTTTCAAAAAACGTGGTGGTCATTGAAAGATAAAAGAAAGGAAAAAGCTTGTACACAAAAACTTGATGAAGGCAGGCTTCAGTGCTGATCTGACTACAACTCCACTGCAACGTTGCTACAAAGATGGGTTGTATTGGACTGAATGCCAATAAATAGCATCTTTCTGCTTTAAAAGGAGCCTGGAAACCTAGATGTCCTGGCTGCCAAAGCAATGTGACACAATGAACTTCAAAGAGCCCAAATAATCTGTGTCTAAACAGCAGGAGTATCAGCATCTTTAAAATTAGATACATTATTAATAAAGTCCAAGAGAACGGTTTCAACAGCTGTTCCTTTGTCTTTTAAAACTTCCTAAGTGTGATCAATTGTCTTTGAATTGCACTGCGATCTCCTATTACTTTTATAAGGGCAGAATATTGTAGAAAATATATAAATGGAAATGTACATGTAAAATTTAAACTAAGACCATTTCATAACTGGCATGCAATCTCATAAGACCCACCTCTGCAGCAGCGTTTCTACTTGTGATTTTGTGACCTTAAAACCTTATTATTTTGGTTAACCCCTGTATATGCCAACATTTTATTCAACATGGTGGGGTGTTTTTGTTGTTTAAATGGTCCACTATGCTTACTCATTCCCCAGTCACCACATCACTGGCCATACTATCATCATCTCAACCAACAGCTACCGGGAATTATTGACTGTGGTAGTATAACATCACTCAGTCATTGTATTGCTAACAACCACTTGCATCCTCCGAATTTAGTCTTGCATTTTTATGACCCCAGGAAATGAATGTAAATGCCTACAAATAGACTGTGTATGTTTGAGTGTATTTAGGACATTAGTGACTCCATGTCAAGCAAAGTGTTGCTCTTTGTCCCTTTTCCCTTCCTTCTGACAACTTAGCGTTCTGTAGTAGTAGTGAATTTAATAAAGGTCCAACGTTGAATATTGAACAAATATGCAGAAAATAACTACCTGTACATATATGTTTAAATAAAGAGCATCTTTCAGCAACGTGCTTGGGTGATTTTACTGAGTAATTTCATTTCAGACAACCATAAGAACATCAACGCAAGGCAGAAATGATGCTTGTGAAATTTATTTACGGAAATCTTTTTGGTCCCTTCAACATTAGACTGTTACAGTGACTTCTGTTGCAGTGAGGCAGTAAAACAGTGTGACAGAGGGGGGAGGAGAATGTAGAGGATACATCAGTGAGACATGTTGACCAAGTAAACAAAAAAAATAATCACAAGGCAGGAGTTTTAAGGGCACTGCTGAATAAAGGAAAAGCAAGACAGGGTCAGATACAGTTAAACAGAAGAAAAGACAAAACACGTTTCAACCCCTCTGGCCATTAACTAATTTCACATTATGTATTTCATGAACCAAAACTATGCAAATGTGCATATTTTGACAGGTACAATAGCTTTTCATTGATATAACCAAAAGAAAGAGAAAACTAAATAGGGAAGATAAATGTATTCATACATAGCAGCTGAGCTAGTTGCCACTGCAGTACTCGTTGGGAGCGCGTGGAGAGGCTCAAATTCACAAAAAGTAGCATTCTTACTGCCAAAGTTAAATCTATACATTTCTTGAGAGCATTTAAAGCCCCTTTTTAAACATTAATTTTAAATCATTAACTACTCTGAACTGCTCGTTCCTTAATCAAAGAGGTTTCCAGACAGTCAGTCAGTAAAACGTTGCAGGAGAGACCTGAACCCTAACGGCTCTAATTAAAAACGTTTTGATCGGCATCTCAGACATTTTCCTATGTTTGCAGGTAGAATCTCTCAGCTTTAAAAGGATTGTCATACAGAGTCAAAATTAAGTCTGACAAAGAAAACACACTGCTAACAATGGCTAAAGAGGTAAACACTCAAACTGATTAAATGGGCTCTTACCCATTTCTTCAAACCTTTTCTCTGAACACAAACAAACCTTTGACTTAAACTTCAGCTGACATTATTTGGTGGCAATTCTGCAGCCAGCAATCTTGTAAACACATCACAGAGGAAAACAGAAACCAACACACATCAGTTAAGTAAAAACTCCGAGAAGTGAGGGAAGGGGAGGTAACGATGGCGATTCCTTTGGCACCGTGGCAAATACAAGCCATTGTAAAAGCCCGGTAGATTCCAGAGAACCGCAGAGGGTACTCTGTCTGTTCTTCAGTCTGTTAGGGAGGCTTTCCGAGCCCCCATGGTGCTCCACAAACAGCCTACCGCCTCCAGTCTCATCTCTTTTTCCCTAAAAACTCCCAACCATTCACCTTGTCATTAAAAATCAAAATCTCAGGAGTGCTCACTGCTCCCCTCGAACACTTCAACTCAGGCAGTGTGGACATCACCACAGATACAGTGCTGACCAGCAACAAGGTTAACTCAAAAACCCTGAGCATTTATGTGGCAACTGCAAGAGCGACGCCAACGCGAAGATCCCTAAAAATTGGTGGAAATAAAAGACCTATCTTAAAGAATGTCTTACCATCATCTGTTCCTGTCTGCTCCTCCTGGGCTTACACCATGCATAAACTCATTTATGCACACCATGCATATTTCACACCACCTGCTCCAGTGTAAACCACGCACAGACAAAATATAGCTAAAAGAACACAAACACGCCGGCTGCTGGCTGAAGCCGAACAATCAAAGTACAATCTCAGTTCCTGCTGCCTGAGCGCATACTTGGGTGAGTACTAAAGAGCCACCCTTTTCCCATTAAGACCTTCATTGGTTGCCCTGGATAGACGAGCCAAAATATTTGCTATAAATTAAGTCTAAGTACTACAAGAATAAAAATTCCTGAGAGCAGTGCTTGTCGCAATATCAATCAAAACCTTTCCATCCACATCTGAACTGTTCAAACACTTTTCGCTTCCAGTAACAAAAGCCACTATCTGAACAGTTAACACTAATGTTCTCTCATCTATCCCATCACTGAATTGCTACCAAATACACCACATAGGCCATAATCTGCCACAGACTACTAATACTCTGTTTAATATAATGGGAACTGAAAATACTACTGTCCATACTACTACTTCACAACAGGGACACAAAGTCCAGACTATACGTCAAAGAGAAGCGCTTTAGAAATCTTTAGTACTTTGCACCCAAGATAAGAGTGAAAGAATGAAATGGGCAGGTGCTTAGCAGCCAGTTCGGTTGACATGTCTACGGTTACCTACTTAGCAAAATCTGCAAAAAACAAAAAAACAACTTTGAAGTGAGTTCAAAAATGAATAAACGTCACAAATTAAACGCTCCATTTTTGGGGGATACAGCAAGGAAGCATAAATAAAGGTTTCTCAATATGGTACATGAACAAAACATCTCTAGAAACCTTCTGTTAATGGTCATTTTTTAAACTGAGAATGTGGGTAACTAAATCTTTGATTTTATATAGAAAACTTGGTTATTCGCCCCCAGCATTTCTTCCAATATCCCCTAATACTCAGTATACAGTGACAACTACCTCATTTTTAGACTCAGTCTGCAAGCCAGAGAGTGTTCTTCGACACAACGTGGCTCTAAACTGAAGATGCACATTTATGGAAATACAATTTAACTTCCCTGGAGATGAAATCAAACACAGGTTACAGTAGATGCATTTGGCAAATTAAAGAATTGCAGAAAACCTGCAAGAAGAAAATCACAGCTTGGTGAACATCATGGGAGAACACACTGGTTGTGAAATCAGCGAACAAAGATGGCCGATAGATGAGTGATTAAGAAGAAAGCAGAAGAATGCAACAGCCTGTTGGGATGTAGAGGGGACAAAACCAATGCTCTTCTGGGGTCACTTCTACGCAGTGTGTTCAGCGTAGCCAGTCAACTCTTAAATTTAGAGTTACACTCTGTGTGAACTAGTATTGCTTTGTGTGCATGTGTTAAAAGGATCAGAGGCCTGCTGTGAATGAGAAGTTGGCAGCTAGCTTAATTCTGCTGCGTGTGGCTCTTCTGCTCGGACTGTCCACGGACAAGGGGGTCTTCATGTCAGGGGGCGGTGGAAGTCTGGAGAATGCAGAGGCTTCTGTGCTGCCAGGGTGCTCAGGTGGATCAGATGTGCTGTCTGCAACAGTTGCCACCACTTCAGGTTCATTACTCACTGAAATCACACGCGAGTACAGACTGAGCTTACACCTAATGAAAGGTGCAAATTAAGTGTGATGTGGCTCATTAAAATGTATTTTTGTTCTCTCTTGCTGTGTAACTTTTCTGCTATTTACCCAACATTTTAAACTAAAAAGCTCATATCTGTGCAAAGGCCACGCAATCACCCAATTTGTAATTTTACAAATAAGAATTTTTAATTAGGCATCTGATCAGCTTAAAAGAAACCCACAAGTAATATACAAGCTAAGTGACTTAAGGCAGAATATTACTGTTCAGGGTTAGGGGCCAAAAAACAAAACACAAAAAAGATTGTACCTTGCATCGAATCTAGTGGACATTTAATGTCTGTTGAGAGCGGTCAAAGCAAAGGGTAACTAACGGGTGTTACTACCGGAACAGTTGTCAATAACTGATTCAACTGATTTCAATGAAACACAAAAACATGAAACCGTAAATATTTAAACTAACCGGTTGGTTGGGGTGGATTTCTCTCCTCAAAGTGAATGAGGTCCGTCTCCAGGAGGAGAACGGGGTCGGGGTGGAGCTGAGGTGACGGTAGGCAGGATGGTACAGGGCCACAGAGAAGGTCTACTGGTGATGTCAGACACAGCAGCTCTGAGTCTGCCGCTATGTCAGGCACACCTGGGAGGTAACAATAACATGATTTAGTTTAATCTGTATTCTATCTGAGAAAAGACAGAGCAGATCTCTCTCTTAAACCACACCTTGGTTGTAAGTCAAACATTTTCATCCCCTTATTTCGATTTATACAGCCATTTCTATCATTTTAATTACTTCACTATATTTTTAAATCCAAAACAATCCGGTCTATGTAAATACCTGTTGACCTATATTACCTGGGCTCTGGGCTCCAGATGTTGTGTTGCTAATCGGGCTGTCTCTCGGGCTCTCCATGTTCTCTTCTGGCAGGGGGCTGTTGGGGACTGAAGAGCTTGCCCTTGCTAAAAAAACAAACATACAGATCCATATTATACAGCTTCTATACACTGCAGGTGCCATCTCATGCAATCACTTCCCAGATTTTTCCTCTTTACTAAATGAAAGATGCTATGAGAAATATCACCTTACCTTTCATATCGTTCTTTAAAACGATAATCCTCTTGTGACCATGCCCTTTGATCCAGACCACCTGATGATGACGACACGTCAGAATGATCAAACTAAATATTCAGAGACAATAACAAACTACAAGGACTGTATAAGACCTTGTGATGCAGTATTTTGTTAAAGATACTGGTTGTTCACGACCGAAACAAAACTGAGGACAAGCTGTGAAAAGAATCAAGTATGAGATTTAAGCAGCACTAGCAGATCTCAAACCTGGACATTATCTATGGACAATAAGTCTTGACGTACTACTGTAAAAGTATCTAATGAAATAAATTCCCACCTGTGGAATGGCGCTGAGCAGCTCGTCAGTGCTGACATATCCGTAGGAACGTGGTTCAAGGCTGTAGCCTGTAAATTTGTTATAAGCCCCCTGGAACTCAGTCAGGAAGATCTGGTTGTAATGGTAGGTGTGGAGCAGGGCCCGTACGTTGCGGGCGAACTGGTAAAGCTTGGTCAGCCTCACCCACTCCTCACTGCGACCACTGGCAGTGTTGCCAGCTTTGCTGTCGTCGTCACTTTCTTCGTGGTACAACTGTGGAAGAACAAACAGTCAGTCCTGCCTCTGTGTGGCACAACAGGTAAACCAGATCGTGAAGGAGTTTAAGAAGATAAACAACAACAAAAACACCAAACTCCTCCACTCACCTCCACAAGGTAGGGTAGGCTCTTTAGCAACTCGCTGAGGGAGAGGAACCCATATTCACATGGGTTGAGCGGGGCTCCATGCGTATTCAGGTAATGCTGACTCAGCAGATCCACTTTGAGACCCTTTGTAAGATGCTCCTCCTCTTGAGACATGAGCAGACTCAGGAGCTGGGAGGTCAGTGAACGCAAAGACTTCCTGTTTATTAATTGCACTTCCCGACCCTCGGAGCCATCCACCACCTTGAAAAAGGAAAGAAAGTGGCTGCTTGTTTAATGGCATCTTAACTAGCGAATCAGAATACCCTGAGGCCTGTACTACAAAAACAAGGGGTGGTTGTTTGCAGCATTTGACCAATCACAACCATGGATAAGTAATCGTGGCAGTAAGAGCAAACTATAATATTAGACAAATACAGAAAAAAAATAATCTATCAGGGAGCAGCATAAACAGTCTATGTTCAGTAGCAAGTATCCCTCTTGTGAGGTGAAGTGGTCGCCTCAAGCACATGCCCGCCCGCCGCTCAAGTTGAATTGTCTTGAACTTTTTGTATGCAATGCGCAGCACAAATCACTGGAAGAGACCGAGTTCCCAGAATCCAGAAATTTATGTACCCCAGTAAGAAGTAAACAACCTTGTATCCAGGCATCAATGGACAAGTTTGTGAAGTTACTTTTCCAGGTGGTACAGAGCAGTTCTAGAAATCAGAGGTGGCCTCATTTTCCTTTGTTGTTGTGACTGCTGCAGTTTATTTGTTTGACAAAGATCAGAATATTTAATGAATATTTGTTCTTTTTTAAACTTTAGAAATGCACTGAAATCAAACTGTGGCTTAGTAGCCTATTTGCACAAATGATGTTACTGTATTTGTTAACAGTACAATACTATTTTAGTCTATATTATAATTATGATATAAACTACAGCTTTATATCCACTACTGTATAGTGTATTTTAATTTTTAACAGTACGGTTCCACAATATGAAAAGCTGTACTGTACAGGGCGGCTGTGGCTCAGGAGGTAGAGCGGGTTGGCTGTTAATCGGAAGGTCGGCGGTTCAATCCCCGGCTCTCCCAGGATGCGTGTCGAAATGTCCTTGGGCAAGACACTGAACCCTGAATTGCCCCTATTTGCTGGCTGTTCTGCCAGTGTATGAATGTGTATGAATGCTAGTTTCTCTTTGAGCACATAGTGTAAAAGTGCTTTGAGTGGTCGAAAAGACTAGGCGCTATACAAGTACGGAGCTTTTACATTTATTTGGATTGTATAGATATAAGTATATCAGTATAAATTCAGTAAACAGCAAAGATTTATATTCAAATCAGGTAATCTGCATGAGAAATAAAGCTTATAGTGATAAATTTGACCCGGACAGACTATCACTATAGGAGGTTTCCCCTGTAACTAAGCAACAGTAAACATTTTATTGAATTATTTCTACAATAGCAGTAATGCTGTTGTTTTAACTACTATACATTAACTGGCACAAATATAGCACAAACATTTAAATGTCACTTATTCCTGGCAGACTATTAACACCTTGATGTCTCTCTCACTGGGGAGAAATAAAGATTTATTTGCAGTCATTTCCTGTAGATTTAAGTTTTACAGTATGCTATTAAGAAGCGATGAACAGAACAGCCAAATGGAAATAGAGGAAAAAAAGAAAAACACTAACGTTAATCCCTGGAGGTGTTCTTTACCTTGACAACATGGCAGAGTTTGGTCAGCAGAGCCGGCAGGGAGCTGGCATCGTAGTCCTGAAGACGTAGACCGTAACCAAAGGTCTTGCTGTACTCTGTGAGCAGCTGGCTGACAGGAAGGCTGGAGTTTTTCTGCGCCCGAAGCAGCTTGACCAGCTGAGCCGCCAGAGCTTTGATACGCTCCACTTCTGTCAGAGTCAGCACTTTCTCCTCACCACACTCCAACACCTGATGAAGGTAGGGGACAGGTGTTAAGTTAGCAGTCAAAGAAGGAGGCATCATCCTCTGAAAGGTGGGTTCAATCACACAGCTAAATTCAAACACATGACATGAAAAAGCCCAAGAGGATTCTGATCTGACCCAGAAGGTATTTGGTATAAATGAGAATAGGAGTAGCAAATATCAATAGCTATCAGCAGATCAGTTTGAATTACAGAATCATTTTAAAGAAGCAAACAGAAATATATGACTCAGACACTTACTTACTATCTAGAGATAATATCCCGGTAATTTCCATTCTTTCTTTTTGCTGCGCAACATGCCGGTACAATCATTACACATACACATCAGACATACACTTTGATGCTACTGCTTCAATATAATCTATTAAATCGTACTTCCCTTTTGTCCTGAGGGTTGGTAAATATTCTGTTATGATCAACATCTCCTCATAGTTAAGTGTTTGAGCACAGAGGACCACACACAGTATACCTAACTCACCATCAGTATGTCGGGGATTGCCTCGAAGAGCTCCATGAGCTTGGTGAAGCCGTAGTAGCTGAGCTTGCACTGACGACCGAAGTGATGGTGGTAGGTGGGGATGAACTTACTGAAGGGCATTCGGCAGTGAGGCTGGTGACGAAGAAGGTCCACCACCTCCTTCCCAAACTGTTTAGTGCGCTCCATTTCCTCTACTGTACGCTCTGTAGGCAAATAAGAGAATTTAGTGAAATCGAATCAATATAAAAATAAAACTCAAAGTATTGGCATGGCAATACCAGCAATCTGACCATGTCAATAGTGTAAATAATCGGAAACACTAATTTGGAAGTAAAAAAAAGCCTAACATGGCTTCTGAAAGTATAGTGGGTTGTGGCTTGTTGACAAGCTGTGGGGTGCTGTGGACAACCAACAATTCACATTCAGCTTCATCTTCACTTCCAAATAGGTCTCTTTAGTTACTGGTTTAAAACAGACCTCTCTTGGGAACAGAGATGACAGTGTCCGTGTCCTGATGTGTAATAGTGATGGTGGTGTCAGGGATCTCGGTCAGCAGGTCCATCAGGTCACATATGCCATAGTCGATCACCCTCCAGTCTCTGGAGAAGCACCTGATACACAAAAGTATAATATCATTTCACAAAGCATCCATAACACAGATGATCCATACTTATTTGACAACCCACACACATAGCTAGCATTTATTTGAATGAAATTTTAAAAAAAATCCTCCAGACATCTACAGCTTCAAGCAATGCTGACTGACCAGTGGTATGCCTGCATGAAGTCCTTAATTGCCACTTGTTTACTGGCTTGAAATTTAAGAAGTTTGAGCAGGTCTTGGGTGAAGCGCTTCACTTGAGCACGATGGGTCAAGGTCAGTAAACGCTTGGTACCCATACCCAAGATCTGTAGGTAAAAAAACAAAACAATATGTCAAATACAAACAAATGTACAACTGCAACAATTACAATTACTTAAAAAGTAATTTGGAAATAATGTGCGACTCATTATCCTCAATACCTGCAGGACATGTGGCACGGCCTCCAGAAGCTCCAGCAGCTTGGAGTAGCCATAGTCAGAAACGCGGCACTGCTTGGCAAAGTGATGGTGGTATGAGGGTATGAACTTGCTCATGGGCATGATGCAAGAAGGCTGACTCTTCAACAAGTCGATAATCTCACGGCTGAACTGAATGAGCTGTGGATTGCCAACCGGACTCTTGCAGCGTTGAATCCACGGCTCTGTGTGAAAAGGGAAATGTTTTTTCGCAAACGGCTGAAATGAGTATATCTGACTGGTAAAGACAAATCTACGTAGATACTGTAGAAAATTAACACAACCCAGTTCAAATGTCAAAACAAAGTTTTAAAGATTTTGTTCCCACCTGAGTTTGGTGCAGGTGGTTTGTTGTGGATCCACTTGATGACTTTGAAACCATTCTGAGCTGTAACTATAGTGATACTGGGAACACAGGTAATGAGGTGCTCCAGAGGAACACCACCCTCCAGTGCCTCATTGCCCAGCTGCAGAGAGCTGAACTTCGCTGCATAGCAGTCTGGGAAACTAAAAGAAAATATACTACATTATGAACTTCTTAATGTGTTAAAACATGCTCCATTTGATGAAAACATGTATACATGAATTCAAGAGCTGGTTGTCACCTTAGTAATGGAAGAGTTCCCTCATGTGACTGCAACAGACTGTGGACCTCAGAGGCTAAAGTGCTCAGCGACATCACAACAAAAGGTATTTTATAGGAGTCGGGGTCAAAGTCAGCCTCGCTAGAGAAAAGACAAAGTTGAGAGAATGGTGCTTTGAGAATCAAGGTTGACTTAATTTTTCAGGCAAAGTGCGAGTGAGGTACATGACAGCTGAAGATTGTTGGGGCCTATTCCTAAAACTTGGCTACTACCAGATAATAACACATAAATCACTAAGTTTATAAACAATTCTCTCAGCAAAACAAATTTGATGACAAGGGCTATGTAACTCTTAAAAGAGGTTTTCATGAAATAAGCAGATTAAATACACTATGTGCATTTTGCATGCAAAATTCTAAGAACCTGAAGTCCTGATGTGTGTAGTGTTGTTTGCAGACAGGTTCATGGTACTCCAGCTCCTCAAAGACCACGGGGCTGCCACCAGCAGAGCATGAGCCCTCTTGGGACTGGGAAGATCCCAGTGGACTCTGGCGGATTTGGCTGCTGGGCAGAAGGCACACCAGCCTTGAGCCTCCCTGTTCTCGCACTGCCACCACCTCTGGTAACTTGTACAGATCCCCAACCACAATCTTACGTGAATATCTGGAGTAGGGGGGGGGAAAGCATATAGTTTGGCTCTGCACAAATTATCTTGAAATCCATATCTTCTATCTCACATCTTTATCTCTTCGGAATTGCTATACTGCTATACTACAAAGTGAGCCACTTGTAGTGCCTCTTTGTTCACCATATTTGCCCCTTTACTGTTTACCTATGAAGTCTACAATGTACCCCGTACAAGATCATTCTCTACTGGATTAAATGTGTGTAACAATCTTATTGAATGATGAACTAATGGTTTACCTAAGTCAAGTTGTAACTAGGAGGTTACATGTATTACATTTGAAGGGGAGACGGTCAAAGACTAGAGCACCATATCTCTTGTCCTTGGTTTTCTAGGCAACAACTTGTTCTTATCTTCAAGCTATCAGGCAAGCACAGAGAAAGACAGTATTAACTATTCATAGTTTTTAGTCACATGCGCGGTGACCTGGAGGGCAATAAATAAATAAATAAATAAATAAGCGGCTCGTAGAGACGCTGCAAAAGTAGTCAAGTTTTATTTGGATCACCTTTCAACTTAAGAAAAAGATAGATAACATAAACTGCAAGAGTTGGACATATCCGATCCATATAACGTTACAGCATCCACTGCTGCATTTCTACTGTTAAAAACCGCCAGGTCCCTGCCGCCACGGTAAACTTTACTTTTAGCTTCTGAGGAATCCCTCACCTAACACAGCCCAGGCTTCGATTAGTGCATGCGAAAGCACAACAACCATCTAGCATTTTGGCAACACAAAAGTAACAAACTCAAACTAATAGTGTATCAATTGCTTCCTGGTTGGCAGGTAGCGGAAAATAATGTCTTTTTTTCCCCGTCAAAGGGAGGGTTTTCCTTGGACGTCACGTGAAAACTATGAATTGCTGGAGAGGCAGACGCCTACGAGTGACATGTGTGTGACCTGCACCACACATTTATGTGTACGGGTAAAGTTGCTCATGTTTGAAAGCCGTGATTTGGGACAGATCTACTTACTTTTTCTCATAGATCTCAGTGAACTTGAAGAGGGGGAGGCAATTGGCAGGTGCATCCTGAAGAATGCTGATGATCTCTGTGCTGTATAATGAGAAAGCTAACATTTACCACAACAAACCAAGAACAGTTGAAGAAAATATGTATTCATGAACCAAACTCAACTACGCCTGACTCTACCTGAGCATGGCAAGGGATTTGTTGCTGCCTCCAGTGATCAAAGACACCTGAATGCGCTTTCCTCCGATCTTATAACGGTGCAGGCCACTGACGGCACTAATGGCCTGCTGCAAGGACAACATCTGGATTGTGGCCTTCAACTGATAGTCAGTGTGGGGGCTAAGCTCCACAGCTTTCACCTAGACAAAGCAAGTCAGAGAATAAGGAGATGTTTTGAGACAGGAGTGAATTTCATTTGCAAGCAACATTTAATCCTGAGACTTTGCTCTTTTAGACTCATGTCACAAGATTACAGTCTATTTGATCTATACATTAATCAGTATAACAACATTTGTGAGTAGGCCTTACCCGCCCGTATCGTGAGAAGGTGTCATGTAGTGTCTGCTGCAGATCCTTGCGGGACATTCTGTAGTCCAGGTTGGCCACCTGGACCTCTGCACCATCTGAAAAAGGCTCAGGAGAACCTTCAGGACGAGAGGCAGCCAGAAGGGGCGAGGACCGGCTTGACAGACAGGGGGATGCACTCCTTTATATTAGAGAAGAGGAACACAAATTTAAAATAACTAACATAACATTTAATATTATGAGGGTCTGTAGAATTTGTATGTAGCATCAGTGTCCTCCCTGAAAAAAAAATATTTAGTCACATATGACTTATTTAAACCCAACCCAACTTATTAAACCCACCTTGATGACCAGGAGCCCTGGGACAGGACAAGAGGACTGAAGCTCCTGTGCAGGTTCAACTTGCTGAAAGCTGAGGGTGTGCTAATCTGGAACTCCCCTGAGCTCCTGTTTCCTTGTTCCACAGGGGATTCAGTCACACTCCGAGGATTGGAGCCTTCTCTTCTACATTAACACACACAAAAAAAGTGTAAGAGCAACATTCTTCGCTGTTCATGGCTTCTAAAAGCTTTCCTTTCCTTTACTGCAGTGTTGCTGGTCATGCTGCTAGATTATCATCTTTCTGGGAAAAATCTGTTTTATAAAAAAGGATCCAACAAAAATAATGGTCTGGCTGGAAAATAACAGACAAGACAACAGGAGATTTACCACACCACTAGCTGATATTTAGCTTAAAGCTAGCACTTGCACACCAAAAGAAAAGGTATGAGTTTTTATCAAGTCATTATTATTAAGAGGACATTCTTCTTCAGTCTAATGTCCCCATTCCCTGTGTGTACCTCTTTCTGTATATGGATTCTCCAGTGAGACCAGGCTTGGACAGCTGCTCCAGGGCTGCTGTCTCACCATTACTGTGGGGGGAAGGGGAAGCCGAAGCCGCACGCCCTTTCTCCAAGTGGTGGCAGCCCATTCTGGGCTTACCCTCCAAACCAGCCAGCTCCTGGATCAGACAGAGGCAGCATATGTTAATACTGTAGATGTTGACATGTGTGCATGCGCGTGTGTACGTCAGGCTCAATAGAAAAAGTCATGGAGGGGCATTTACTGGTGTTTAACTAGGGATGCGCATTTAAAATCAACTAGCTAAATGGAAAACAGCAATAGCCAACATCAGCTGAATATCTGAATTTAATGCATCATAGGTCTGTTGAAGGTACTTTCAGAGTTAGTTGAACTTGAATGTAAAGTGTTATACACAATGTGAGCTGCTCTGATTAAACATGGAAAGAATGCGGAGAAGCTCAAGGCCAAGCTGAAACAGCCAACAGGACTGCCATTTTGACATTTACAGAAACAGCTTTTCATTATGTACTAGTGGAAGCACTGTGTACCCATAACACACAGTTGATGATGTAGCAATGAAAATCATGAATTAGAACCACAATGAAATGTACAGTATTCCCATAGTGCAATCTGCACAGAATTCTGTATGTTACTTTATAATGTTTGTCTTTACATTTATTAGTTTAGCTGACACTTTTATCCGAAGCGACTTAAAATTGCTATACATTTTTGAGGTCGCACACCTCTGGAGAACTAGGGGTTAAGTGTCTTGCTCAGGGACACATTACCAATTTGCACAGTGGTGTGGTGAACTGAACTAGGTCTCACACCAAAGGCACATATCTTATCCACTGGTCCATCGCCATAAACAACTACAGAAAAAGCTTAAATGCCCATCCCTAGTTTCAGCCCATCTATACAGTAATACATTTATGGAACATTTTTCTCCAGTCTTCCCCACTGGGATGTTGGGTTACAATAAAAAAAAAGAAAAAAGAAAAAAAAGAAGAAGAAAGACACGCCATTCTAGCTACCAGAGGTCAGTTTTTAATCATTGTTGAAAACTGCATGGGCCAAATTCAGCCACAAAATAGAAGCAGGGAGCAGACGTTGGCTGAAGTGACTACTCACACGGAGTATATCAGCATTGATATACAGGACAATCAGAAAATAAAAGCACAAAAGCTATTCATGCATTAAAATGACAAATGAACATGCAGGACAATAGGGGGTACATGAAGCACTAATCACAACTAATACATGCGAGCACAAGCAGACATATGAAGCTTAGCAAGCAGCCACAAGTTGTTAGTCAAGCAACAATTAGGACACTGGGGGGAGAGAAGCTACTGTGATTTACATAGCAGCCCAGACAAGGACAGAGGGCAAATGGAGGTTAAGGGGAAGCAGGCACCGACGAGTCTGCTGACCTGATGGGAATTAGCTGGAACACCACCGGGAGGCCCACTGCACCCCCTCCTGGGGCTGTAGGGCCTTTCAGGCACTGAGCCTGGGGTGTGGCACGGGCGGGTTGCTCGCCGTGGCCTCCTGGGTGACCTGGGCTTCTCCAGGGGTAGAAAGGAGAAGGAGGATATGGATGGGGGAGGGACGAACACTGACTCCTGGTTTTGATAGGTCTGGGGCAGAGTCTGAGGCAAGTGATGAGGCAGAGACTGAAGCTCAGGCTCACGACTTGCATCGTCTCTGGGCCGCGGGGAGAAGGAGAGGCTGATTCGGCGGCCAAACACATCCTCATTTTCCATTCGCTTGCGGGCACGTGTAGCTGCCTCAGGGCTGCCAAAACGGAGGACTGCTGTGCCCTGGGACACGCCCAGCACCTTGCCACCACAGTTGTCTGACAGGCGGCGGAGCCTGAGCTTCACAGCGTTCCGCAGGCTCTTATCACAGTTGACAGGGAGGTTGTGCACATAGAGGAGGTTGAAACTGGGCTGAGGGAGGGGAGGAAGAGACAGCACGCCTGTCTGGTTTGTATAATTTACACTTAATAATTAAAAGCAGCAGTCTTCCTTATAGTTGAAAAACAGAGTGGTAAAGGTTGTGTAAATAATCGTTATGATCAAATACACATTCCAACTGCCTCACTCTCTGCCCTCTTGGTAAGGCCACATAAAAATGAAATTCTCCTTGGTTACCAGCACATACTTACCTTATTTAATACAGATTAAATTAAAGAAGCATTTTAAGTCTCAATGAAGCATTTGCGGGGCCTACCTGTGCTTTGACAAGCATGCGTGGTGGCAGATCCGCTGTGATCTCCTGAAAGGCCACGTGGCAGTGGGCGTGCTGCAGTAGGGCTGAAGATGTATGGCTTCCATGGACTAGGATTACCTGGAAACCATGGCGGTGACGTAGGTCACTCAGCTCACTCGCAAAGTTCACATCCGCTGTTAATGAAAAACAACACTTATCACAAAATCCTTTGTAGTACTAAGGCTGCAGTTGGTTATAATGAATCTGAGCTGAACTCACAGGATACTAGTACAACAGTTGCAGGTGCAGTGTGAGTCTCAGCAAAGCGTCGCAGGCTCTGGCGAAGTTTGTCATCTGCAGCATTCTTCGCTGTGGCGTTGATATGTGCAACAGTAACCTGATGAAGCACAATTATGTAAACATAGCTTCAGACTTCTCACATTTTGGTGAATTTTCTTTTGCAGTCTTTAGTGGGGATTTACATGACACGTTTATATCATTTCATTTCAACTCCAGCATCTGCAGAAGCGTAACCATAAAAATAAAATTAATGTTGGAACCTGGCAGTTGTTGAGCTCTTGGATGACAGCTTTACTCTCTTTGCTGATATCACAGACACAAATGAATTCTGCTTCGCGGTGGCCCTGGAAGAAACGGTTGCGAATACGCTGGACCACAGCACCAGCAGAGCGTCCACTGGGCACACTGCAGTTCTCAATGTCCCAGAAGACACCCACCGGAGGGATATTCTCAGGACCACTGTTCTCAGGAGAGCCTAGCACAAAGTTAGCAAACAATGTTTCTGAAACACACTTAACATTTTTAAAGCAAACATTCTTAACAGCTTCAAGTTAAACTGCAACAATAAAGAACTTATTTACATGGGAGAACATTTTGATTCCACTTCACTCAAATCAAGATCCTAAAGAACAATCTGACATTTAAATAAAATGTATAAATGTAGGAATTCAAAATTGTATTATAGAGTTCACTAACCATACTTCTGTCCAGTCTTGCCAAGGCTGGTTGATGACATGAGCATCATGCTATCAGAGGAGGTGCCACAGCCATTACAAATAGGGATAGGGATAGGAGCAGTCTGGGGAACCGGAACATTGGGCCACACCTTGTCCGACTCTAATGCCAGACTGTTCGTAGGCTGCAAATAAGTACAAAATCAATCGAGTGTCTCAGGGAAAACAAAGAAAACACACACCAGCAAGCAACACTAAAGCATTATATAAAACAAATACAAACCAGTCTCAGTGTACATGACTGAGGTCATCCATGCACATAGAATACAGTTACCAAAAGTGAATAAAGTTCCCTAAAGTGATCTTTGTGGCACACAAATACAAAAGAAAGGCTCTACCAACCTTCAACAGGCAGTCCTGGCAGTAGTGTGCCCCCTTCACACAAACAGTGCGTTCTACATTTAGGTGCATAGGATTAGAGCAGAAGTGTGCTGAGGTGGTTGTAGTGGTGATGGTGGTGGTGGTTGGTTGATCACCGAGTGTGCTTCTCTGGTATCTTCTGGCTGGTGGGCAGCAGTCCACGCCACAGGTGTAGTAGCCAGAAGAGGCCAGGCAAGAGCCATGCAAGTGAGCAGGAAGAGTGGAAACACAAGGGAGAGAGGAAGCCTGAGGTGCTGAGGAGGGAAACAGGCTTGGCTGACTGCATGGAAGAGGTACAGATGGGTAGGTGGGGAGAAGCCCTGAGCAGCAGGAGGTGTAAGGGTGTGATGAAATAGGTTGAGAGGTAGCGACAGAAGAGAGCAGCTGAGGTTTGTAACCAAGACTGCACAAAGGATCAAGAGCTTCACCTCCGCTTCCGTAGCACAGGTTATGTTTATACTGATGAACAGATGAAGCTACAGAGCAAGGGCCAGAGATGCCAATACTGCTGCTGCTGCTGGGTGCTCCCAGAGAGGCTGGGGCCATATAGAGCGAGACAACACCAGCAATGCTGCTACTGCTACCAACAACACCTCCACCACGTAATAACCCATAGCCGTCTGTGCTGCAATATTCACAGTGAGTGCAAATGCTTACTTTGGGGCTAGCCCCCTCTTGTTGCTGCTGCTGTGGTGGCTGTTGTTGGGAGTCTTGTGTAAGCTGAGGAGGAGGCAAGCAGGGAGAAGACAGAGGGAGAGGGGCCAGAGAGAAGGACTGGGATGATTGGGAAGAGGAAGTATGGTGCGGAGGAGGAGGGGGGACATCTTTCAGATCCAGCACGGCCTTTCTGCTGTCCATGTAATTGTCCTGCAACATAAAAAGACCAGCAGATTATTTTACACCAAGTAACAAAGTTAAGTGAATTATTGTTTATTATGGAAACCTCTTAAACCTTTATGCAGAAGTGATACAATGTTAGGTTTTAACAGCATGCAGGAGATTGCCCTGACCAGTATTAAACACATTTGACATGGCTTGTTGTGGCTAAATCCAAATATTAAAAAAAAAGAAAAAAGAAAAGGTATTGTACTCTAACTACACACTTTAAAGTGGTAAAAAGCTGAATTTGAAATCCAACCTGCTGCTGTGTGATTATCAGCCGATTCAGCTTACAATCATTTTGTAGCTTTATGCATTCCGGTTACTTTTAGCAAGCAGTCAACAATTAATGTTATAATAATGGATAGATGTTAAATATGAGATAATAAATTCCATAAGATTTCCTTCACTCTCCTCTACGGATACTTGGGCTGTTCAAAGATAAATACCTACTTCTTTATCTGTGTGGTGAATTGAGGTTGTCTCATTGGTGGAAAAGCAGTCTTTGAGTTTCCATAGCAGGGTTGAGGTCTCTGTTTTGGGGTGACTGAGCCATGGCAAGGGTCTAGAGCTGCATATGGATCTCTCCTTTCCCAGTCCTTCCATCATACCCAGAGGGGTCTTTCACCATACTTTCGCCTCTGCTCTCTCTCATGCTTTCCTTAAAAAGGGAAACGAAAGTTAAAAGCTTTACAATAGTTGGTCGCGTTAACAGCACAAATAACCCTGTGCGTAGGTATTTCCAACATTTCCACAGAACTTTTTGTGTTAAGTCCTTAGCGACTAACAAAGGGGGCAGGTCTGTGTGCAGAACATTACACGCTTGGCAAGTTTGGACTTCTTATCAGAAGCTAACTAGCGCCACAGTTACATTTTATCAACGCGAATCAAGTTAAAAAAACGACGTTAAGTTAGCTACAAGCTAGCTAACGTTAATGCCGTTTCTTTGCATTTTCCGTTATTTATGCCTGAATTAGCTAAGACAGACTGCTACCTTAAATGAGCTAATTAAACGACAGCATTAAATCGGCCGTCTGCCTGAAGCTAACCTTAGATTTTAGCTAACATGCACCATTAGTTAGCCTGTTTAACCGACAAACAGCTACTGCCCCCACACGCCACCGTCCATAGTCCTTACGGTAAAATCTGTAGTATTTGATAATGGCGAGACATTTCCAAAATAGTTAGTTATTTAGGTACCTGAGAAGGTCTCGTCCTCAAAGGACTCTTCCCCCTATCTGTCTCCCTAGAAACCCGCACCTTTTTGTAACCTAATGTTGCCTGAAACCACGCGCAACTGTCGCAAAATGTTATTGTTTACTCCGGTGAACGACAAACGTGATAACGCACCAGACTACAATGCATTTGTGTTTTAAATTAGCCCTAGTTGCAATCATTTTATATTGGGCTACAAAATGTTCAAATTGATCATGCACTTTATCAGTGTTAATGGGGATTAATAAAGTTTTCTAATCTAATTATATGATGTATCATTGCATGGGCACTTACAGTTTCATGTTAAAAAAATATCAGTGTGTAGTTCTCAGTAGCTTTACTGAATGATATTTTTCTGCATTTATTTGGGTAAATTTTGATTTTTTAAATCCTCATGGTTGTACAAAGTTCCTGCCCCTCAAGGTTCTAACTTTTCCCTATTAGCCACCAAAAAAAACAGTCTTCAGATTGAATATTTACCTTCCCTTTCTCCCCGAACTGTAGATTTTTCCATTTGTTTGCCATACAATTTTGAGTATTTTCATTTAACGGTTCTTCTTTTAGCTACTTTACTGTATTTCAGAGGGAAACATTGCACTTTTTAATCCACATTTGTTTTACTGCTATCATTACTAATAGGCTCAGGCTTTACAGATTAAGATTTTTCTAACATGCATAACGTGTGAATAAACATAGTTTGGTCATATTAAAATATGATTTGTTATAGACTAAACCATCCAACAGTATATTGACATTTAAATGGATATGTGTTAATAAATTATTAATAATAATAATAGCAGCCTACTCAGCTATTGTACTCATTATGCAGAATGTACTCACTTATTTTTACATTACATTTTATGGCTGAATACTTACCTCAATACTTCTTCATCCACTGAATAAAATTACTACCCAAAAACATAAAAACTCGATCATTTAATAAGTCATTAGAGAAAAGTCATTCTCATATACTTGATTCTAATAGCAGCCTAGCAGGTGCGGTAAAAGGCCCGGTAGCGCCCTCTAGCGGCTGGCAGGCAGTCGCCCTCACTAACCCCCCCCCCGTTGCCTGTGATGTCTGGGAAACAGTAACGGGACAGCGGGTTCAGTCAGTCAGTCCCAGTTGTGAATGAGATATGTGCAAAGAATAACGGCAGATTTTCTTTCATTAATTTAAACGTCAGACGCAGTTCGCTAATTGAAAAGAGACGGACTTCAATTAGACAACACCGGCTTATTGTTCCCGTCCGTCATGGCGATTGCCCACGTAGCCACCGAGTACGTTTTTTCCGACTTTTTGCTGAAGGACCCCACGGAGGCGAAGTACAAAGGGGTGCGTCTGGAGCTGGCGGTGGACAAAATAGTTACGTTTCTAGCGGTGGGACTGCCTCTGTTTCTTATCTCACTCGCCTTCGCTCAAGAGGTGTCTGTGGGTGAGTTGTTGTGAATTTGTGCGCCTTCATCATCTGAGTTTAACCCCCTTTGAGTTTCACCATGTAGAATAATGCATCGGCAGGTGCTGGAGATCCTGGCAGAGCTTCCTTGTCTCTCTCTCCCATTGCTACTGTTGTAGCACATTTGTTTCAATTACACCGTCCTTACATGCAGCAGTGGATGAAGCAATGTGATATTTATATATGTGGGGGAGTTACATTCAGCAAATGGCCAGAAAGAGAGGTGTGAAAACTGGAGAAGGTGTGGTTTCGGTACCCACCCTTCTGCTCATCTCACGCCAGGACAGCGAGGCAGGCATTGACATACTGACAGACACGTCTGTACTGTAATCATGTAGATAAAAGCTGGTGACATATGGACTTGAGGATGGCTCACACAAATTAATGTATGTGTATGTATGTTGATGACTCCCTCTGTAAAAATAAAAAATCTCCAGCTCCATCAGCAGTTTAACAAGTCTACATAATCTTCTTTGGTCATAATGCTCACAGTCTGTTGTTGTTATCTGCTAGGACTGCCAGTCCTGCTTGAGATCCCTGATACTCAGACAGGATGTAGGTTATCCATTACACTGTAAGCCTTGAGTGAACTACTGAGCTGCTATGACTGAAAGACATAAATGAAAGCACTTACTAATAACATTAACAATGCCTCTGTTCTGTTAAAGTGTCCCACTAAGCCTCTACAGTATACTGGGTGCCATGAAACTAAAGCAGCTAAATAGAATCCAGTGATAATTCATTTTATTATTCACACATGCACTTTTCCTGCTGTGACCTGTTAAATGTCTGCTGCTTTAAGGCCTATTATACAAAAGGGGATGTTGCTCAGTTTCATACATCAGACAGTACAGAGTTCAGACGTCTGTGCATTATTAGTGAATCATTAAAATAACTCAACTAAGCAAAGTGTTTCACTAGAAATTTCAGATCTCAAGTTAAGCAAACTTTGGCTGTTTTCTAATAATGAAGGCAACACTAAAACAAACCAATGCACTCTATAAAGGCCTGTCATTAACTTAAACAGCTGGTCTTGTGTGTGTGGTAGAGCTGTATTCTTTAAATGATAGCTGTTTTCATGTTCTAAACAAATACTATGGTATTTTATAATAAAAGTGGCTGAAAATATATATTGCATATGTGATTTGACATTTCCATCCATAGTCAAATAATTTTGTGTCGGACATTTTTACGTTTGCATGCAAAACTTCTAAAAGTTGCAGTTGATAGAATTAGCTTCCCTGTCATTATGTGATACCCCATTGTTTCACACTCCAGCCACAAGCATTTTGTTGACTTACTTTATATAACTGGTACTATTGTGACTGATGCTATAATTGATTGGCGGACTTTATGTCATAGAGTTTGTTTAAAAAGCACCAGTAATAATAATATGACAACCCCTGTGTTGCCAAAAGATTACTGTCTGTTGGCTATGTGGGTCATTTGTGAATTGTACATGGCTGATTGAACTTCCCCCCTGTACACCCACCATAATAGGGGATTGCATAATTAGTGACATAAAGTATGCTGAAGATCAAGCCATGAGTGCAGAGGAGCGGGGTTGACAGTTGTTTGTTTCTCTTTGCTGAATCACCAAAGTGCCTGTTAGCTCTGACTAATTCTTAAATTCTCTCATCCAGGTACCCAGATCAGCTGCTTTGCTCCCACTAACTTCTCTTGGAGACAGGCCGCATATGTGGACTCATTTTGTTGGGCAGCAGTACAGCAACAAGCTGACAGTTCACCACTATGGCTGCACAAGGTACTACAGCGCTTTCTAAGGTTAGTCATACTAAAAACATCTGATGCATTTTTTTCTGTTCTGTTTTCTCTTTTTCTGTGATTCAGTTCTTCCCATACATCCTGCTCTTACTGGCCATCCTCTTGTACATCCCGGCCTTGTGCTGGCGTTTCACTGCAGCTCCGCACCTCTCTTCTGACCTCAATTTCATCATGGAGGAGCTGGACCGCTTTTATAATCGTGCCATCAGACTGGCCAAGAATCTAGCATCCTTAGATGGTAAAGGCTCACCTGAAGACACCTCGAGGTAAACGTTTTTATTGCCTGCCACCAGATCTACTCACTCACATATCAGCAAACAGTTTCCCATTCACACATTCAGCAGATATGGAGCAACACTAGCATTCATTTGGAGTCTTGTTTCTGGCCATTAGACGAATCTCCAATATTTACTCTCTTGGGGTACGTTGCCTTAAAGCAAGACTGTACCATAATGGTAAAGAGTGGAAAAAGACAGTTATTATTTAAGGTTTGAATACAATTTCTTAAAATATTCAATGAAAATTTTAAGTGGCTTTACCAGTTTAAAATACAATCATATTAAAACTCTTTACATAGGTTTGTTTGTCTAAACATTACCCTCAGGCAACATTGTAACAATGTGGAACCGCCTAGGAATGATTGCAAAAATGAGAGCACACATATTTCAACAAAGATTACAATAAAAAATCTTTAAATCGAAACATCAAAAACATGCTGAAAATCAAGACAGTTACCTTCCATCAATTCATCATTTGTGTTAGATTTAAATGTATCTCTTCACTTTTCTGGTGCCTTTTTAGATATGTGTTATCTTGCAGCCGTCTTTGGCTCAATACTTAGTTTGGCTAATACATAGTTGAGAAAACATAGAAAGTCAACAAAATGCATCACATTATCAATAAGTGAAAACAAGTTATTAAATAGTTTTCGTCCCTATCTTATACTTATACCTGTCACTGCACTTTTATCCTCACTGCTCTTCTTCACTCTTTTCCTCATCTGCGTTCTTAAACTCATCGTCACAATCACTCTTACTATTCTTGCAGGATTTCCAGCAACTCACTGTTTTTCCTCACTACTAAATCAACATTCATCATCACTACTATCAACTGGAAGTTCCCTTTTCTTTGATGAACCATAGAAAACCTTTGTGTTCATCCTCTAAATGGAAGCACAATGTGTTTAACCCTATTTTAGTATGTGCTCTTCAGGCAGGATAACAAAGTGTAAGGTTAAAATATCCAGTGTAATACATTTTTTATTACAGTGTTATTACAACCAACATTATCAAATGTATAATTAATGAATTAATTAATGCAAAATGAGAGAAAATTAGGTTAACTTTTGTGCTTTTGATCAGTACATAAACCTAATGCACAACACCAAAAAATGGCATGGCAGGATTCCATAATTTGCTAATTAACAAATGTAAATGTCTAAAACATTTATACGTGTAGAATGACAAGACAAAAACAATCAGAATCAAAAAATTTAGAAAAATAAGTTACATGACAGTAAATCACTGATACCGGAGTGATTTATTTCCCACAAAATCCCCACAGGACAGTGAAATATAGACATTTGGCTGACATAGACATGTAGAGCTTTACTAATTTTAAGCATCAGCTTTTTGTTTTTTCACTAGCCTATATAAACACACAGATACTGCAACTCTTTACCTCAGTTCTTTCTTTCTGGTACATTTACAAAACAGTAGCTGACCAACAGCATTTGCATTTCACTGACAGGTTCTGATAATACATTGTATTAACACATTTAGACCATAAGCTGTGGCATCTTACTCTTCCCGGTCTTAGCGTCTGTGGCCCTGGTACTAGTACTACAGAATGACTCTGTTACTTTTTTACATGTACTTGCATTTCAGCAAAGACCTTTGACTCTTTTGTCATGTAAGATCCTGTTGTTGTAGGGAACTGTATTTATTGCTCACTATTCAGCTAAATACTAAAACATTTGCATTTCCTAAACACAGAGGTCTTTTGACCTCATGCTAAATGCCCATGTGTCTTTTTCAACAGCAGTGCCTTGGACCTGACAGAGGGTTGTTTCAAATACCCTTTAGTGGAGCAGTATCTGAAGACCAAGCGCTTCTCTCACTGCCTTGTGGTCAAGTACCTTACATGCCGGGGCCTGACTCTGCTGATCCTCCTGCTGGCCTGCCTCTACCTTGGCTACTACATCCGACTGGCCTCTCTCACGGATGAGTTCCCCTGTGACCTGCGGACGGGGATTCTGAAGAACGACAGCATGGTGCCGTCTGCTGTCCAGTGTAAGCTCGTGGCAGTGGGTGTCTTCAGGCTGCTCAGCTACATCAACTTGGGGGTGTATGTGCTTCTTGCTCCGCTGGTGGTCTACGCTGCTCTGGGACCAGCTCGCCAGAGCTCCAGCTTCCTCCGGCCTTATGAGATGCTGCCGGGCTTTGGTGCTTTGGGCCTGGTCACACCCTTCTACAACGACCTCAGCATCTATCTATTGTTCCTGCAGGAGAACCTGAGTGAACTCAAATCGTTTAAGTGTCTGCAGGTGGGTCCCAGCACACCTGCAGTCAAGTATGCCACCTGTGTTTGCTGTTGCTTGTGCTTTAAAAAACACATAACATGTCTTATTTACAGGTGCTTGAGTTGTTGCAAGAGGCTGGGGATGAGGGGTTTGACACCATGTGCCTACTGCGCAATCTGGGTCAGGTGAAGACCGATGTGTTAGACAGTAAGAAGATGTGCTCACGCAAGAGCAACAAAGAAACAACTAAAGCCGAAGAATGATTCCTCTGAGGTAAGAAAGAACATTTAGTCTTCTAATGGGGGCTGTTCAACAAGCGAGATGACCTGATAAAGTGGTGGATTTAACCTTGAAAATGTTTTATTTTCCTTTAGATCTCTCTACTTTGTTACTGAATGATGACCCCATGAGGAAACGCCCTGCTGTGGTGGAAAAGAAGAACTGGGAGAAAAACTTGTGCACTTATCTTTATCTGAATTTCTGGTGGTATAATCCATAGCAAAAACAGAGGAGGCCTTTACTCATTGATAGTCTGTAGTTTGACCAACAGACATTTTACCTCTTCGATGTCTCAATTTTTAAAAAAGGTGAAAACTCCAAGGACATGTGTCTCAGGTCTGAAGCAATCTGCTGACCTTGTTTTATTTCTTTTGGGAATTAAATTCCTGTTTATATTTTTTTCTACGCTAAATGCTACTTTTCTCAGGATCTCAGGATGCCTTCCAGTCATAATGTATAATATATGCCATGTTCCTTGGACTGAATTCTGTACAGAGGTGACTTCCTGCTCTTCATGTTAGTGTGAGAGAAGTTTCTGAACAGATGGTTTAGATGTATTTATAGTTGAGGTGGGAGGAAGAAGATGTAGTGATTGATGAAAGTTTGTCCATCCAAAATAATCATAGAATAAACGTGAATTTTTAGGTATTATAAGAACCACTAGACTAGCCTTGTATGGACAGTCAAGCATGTGATTATTTGTGCATAAATGTGCTGTTAACAACAGGTGGTATACTGTGTATGTTGAAAGTATAACTAGACCCTGGGCTGTCCAAACTGACGAACTGATTGCAGCTCTGCAGTGTGCATGAAAGATGAATGACTATTCATTTTGGGGAATAAAATGTCAGTATTAATTATTGCCAGAGGTAAAGCCCTTATACAATTAAAGAATGTTCTCAATGATTTCATTGTGGAGTCTTTCATTTCATTACCATATATAACACTTAACATTAATGTATGATATCCTATCCTGTAAGTACCGCATAATAAGTACATTCATAAACTCTGAGATGAACTTTGAACATTGAAGCAGCATGTGAAAAATAATAAATGCATGTTTTTTTGCAAGGAATGTATAACCTAATTGGACTACTAACAATCATACATAGCACTTTCCAGTATTTCTCCGTTATTGTTCCAATTATTCTCCATTGATTTCATCCAATCATCAGCCATTAGCATTTTAAAAAATTACCTTATAAAATGATAATAAAAGCAAAAAACAAAAGCATACTTTTAACTTCCGCAATCTAGCATGAAGTATGAAAACGTCGAAGGACTCCCAGGTATTAATGCTTTGTTGTTATTGCACCATTGCAGGACAACAGGGGGCGACAGGACCAGTGTTAAGTTCACTTCAGAGCTCAGTGCTGTCAGTTAGGAGCCCCGCCTCCTGCGGCTACAACTTCGTTTGACGATATTATTGGATAATATTTTCAAAACGTCATTACTATCGTCCAATGCCGTCAGAGAACCGAAGCTCCGTTTATATTTGGTTGGTGAGTCGAGCACCGTCCTAACGTAAGGGGAGATTAGTTTGTGCAATCAGAATACATTTGTTGCACAAAACCGGAACAAATAGTCTTACTTCGAACTACATTCCGTTAGGTAGAGGATGTTTTAATCGTCCCCTTATATGCAAGTGAGTCTGCCTAGTTTCTTATTTTCACTGTGTTGGGATAATAATCTGGCTAAGTCGCTTAGCTAGCTACATTAGCATTAGCTAAAAAGCTTAACGTTAGCCATTGTATATGCACTTTACGACACCGCTTTAAGAAGTATTAGCTAACGCCTTCAGTTCCCAGCTGAACTTTTTCATTATTCATAAAAAAACAAATGCGAAAACATGTTTCTTAAGATTTTTCTTTTCTCAGCTTAGTATACCCTGGCAAAATGCATAGCGCTGTTGACTAACGCAAGCTAACGTAACGTTAGTTTAACATAGCATTCGCTAACGTTAATCGTAACAGTTGTGTGGTTTGAATGGTAAGCATGTCTGTGCTCTTATGACAGGTAAGGACAGCGTCAAAGGCTGCACCGTTACCCTGTTTAATTTAACAGGTTTCCCATCCCCATCATCCTGACACAAAGCAGCAGACATGGTAGAGCCAACAACACGGAAGTTTGCATCCCTAGAAGAGGAGCTGGGCTTCTGGAAGGAGCAGGCAGGGAGACATCAACAAAGGTAACATTACGGCAAAATTAGGCAAACACTGCTTCTTTAATAGGTAACTTAAATAGCAATCACACATTATAGCTATACACATGTTATACAACATGGCCAGGGAGTTATTTTTGGTAGTGAACATTGTTTTGTTGTCAGGGCTGATGAGGCTCAGGACGAGCTGCAGGAGTTTCAGCAGATGAGTCGAGACTATGAAGCAGAACTGGAAACCGAGCTGAAGCAGTGTGAAGGTCGAAACAAAGAGCTGCTTTTAGACAACAACCGACTCCGCATAGAACTGGAAAGCATAAAGGTAGAGCATCTTGATTTTAAACGTGCCTTGGCTTCTACAGTGCTGTGATGTTACTGTTCCTTTTCTCTCACAGTGAAACAGAGACACACCCGCATACACAGGCAGCCTCTTGTCCAACCCAAATTCAGCATGTCACTGCCAATGCCACTAGGAAAACTGTTGCCTAGCTATAAGGCAGCTGACTGCTATTTTTGTTCAGTGGTCCATGGGGAAGAGGACATTAATGGCAGAAGTGAACGAAGGATTGTGCTAAAAAAACCCTGATTCCTCAAAGGTTGTTGGACTAGCTGTCTCTTGGCTGTTGGAGACAAGGAGGAGAAAGAACATTCCAAGGGATTTTCTTGTCTCGACTAATGTCTAAAAAAATACACAGGTCCTCTTATTAAAATATGCTGGCAGCTGCATTGGTTAATCTGCCAAGACACTGCAAAGAAGGCATGTCAGTTATTATGATGTCTGTGTGCTGTTTGCAGGAGAAATTCGAGGCACAGCATTCTGATGCCTTTAGGCACATCTCAACCCTGGAGGAAGAACTGGCAGAAACCAAAGCAGTGAGAGATCACCTGCAGAAATACATCAGGGAGCTGGAGCAGTCCAATGATGACTTGGAGAGAACCAAAAGGTAAGAAGTCTTAAGTTGCCAGTGGGCTTCATCATTAAATGACAAATCTCAGACTTTAGTCCACATAGAGTTAGACTGTAGCACAGGCACAATAAGTCCAGTACTGTTAACTTTTATTTGCCTATTCTCCCTGCTTGTGCCAGGGCTACCATCATGTCTCTGGAGGACTTTGAGCAGCGGATGAACCACGTCATCGAGAGGAATGCCTTTCTTGAAAGCGAGCTGGATGAGAAAGAGAACCTGCTTGAATCTGTTCAGAGGCTGAAGGATGAAGCCAGAGGTATGCGCGCAAACATGCACTCACTGTATCCACTCAAGGTTAAGAGAACTGCTGATTTCTCTACAAACTGACACTCATGCTTACATCGGTGAATTTTGATAGCTGGATTCATTCTTCAAATCCTGTGTGTAATCATGTCTGGTTTATTCAGTGTCTGATCTAGTTTGTAGTTGTATTCTCGTATATTTGTGCTGCCAGAGCTCATTAAGAGGACTTTAAGGGCTCTGCCTGTGAATATAATTGACAATTTTAAGTTGTCTCTTCCCAGACAGCCACTGTTTCTCATTTATTTCACATTGGTGTGAAAATGAACTTGCATGAACCTGAAATTTTACTTAACTTAATCCATCACAGTTAATCATATACTAGTTAACACTAGTTAACTGTTATCAGTCACCGCTCTGCTGACTGAGCACGTTGAATTGGTAGCAGAGGCAATCAGTGACCAGAGCTGACTGCCTTTGCTTTCATCTCTGCTTTCACTTTCTTCGTCCAACGCAAAGGTTGACAGGCTGGCAACGTCAGGTCATAGAAATACAGATTAGATATTTTCCCTTTGTGCAAGTGCAGAGTGTTCCTGTCTGCAGTCTGTAGGCTGTACACTGTGGTGCGCTCAAGTGGATGTTTACCAATACAGTTGATCTTTGTGTGTGCTAGGCCTGTGACGCTGGCGCTTGCATTATAGTTTGGTGAGAGTGCAGTTTTTAGATCAGATCATGTGTACTCTTGATTACCAGAAAGATGACATGATTTCATGGATTACCTATTTTAAGTTGTTTCATGCTTCGGCACTGTATTATTATATGGAAACCGTTGTTGTTGTTGTTCTTCAAACATGTCAAACAGTATCTCTGTGTGTCCTGTTTGTGTCAGACCTTCGCCAGGAGCTGGCTGTACGTCAGAAGGAAAGACGGCCGTCCAGCAGCCTGGGCAAAGACACAGACAGATCGGATCTGCCATGCCCCTCAGCTGGCAACCCATCCATCCCTGTCACACCCTCCAAACCTATCAGCTCATTTGCCACGCCCCCTGTTTCCAGTATCCGACGAGGTACATAGAAAAAGTTTGACTGCAGTAATATACAGCGATACCAGCTTCATATTGCTGTGTTTACCGGATCATATCTCTTTTTTTTTTTCTTAGGTGATGGCCTAACGGGGACTCCCCTCACGACATCTGCTAGAATATCTGCACTTAACATTGTAGGGGAGCTGCTGAGAAAAGTTGGAGTAAGAGATGCTTTACAGAACTATGTTAACATTGAATAGAATTACTACAAGTTGGGGTTTTCCATGTACGAGCTGACAATTTTTTTTTTCTATCACTGTCAGAATCTGGAGTCAAAGTTGGCATCCTGTCGAGACTTTGTGTACGATACATCTGTCAGTAGACCAGCACTTCCGGCTGGCCCATGTAGTCCATCTCGTTTAGAAGGAGGCCCCGAGGTCCAAGCTACCAGCATGAGCCCCCCTCCTCAGTACGACAGGTGAGGAAAACAACAACAAGCAGCACATTCTGAAGTGTAACAACTCTTGTCTCTTGTGGTCAGTTTGTCTAGTTAAGGACTATCTTACATAGTTAAAAGCTCATTTTAGATCATGAGCTATACTTTATTTGTGTAAAAAAAGTTCTGTTCTCTATGTAGGTTTAGTCACACAGGTGCAGATCTACAACCCACTGTGCCTTTTTTTATTCCTCAGATTTACAGTGTGTGTGTGAACGTCAGGTAATTCAATCGAGATTTATGGTAATTTTCAACCTGGCTCTGGATTTATTTTGCTGGAGGCTCCATTTCCGCATTTCCATCAACAGAGGCAGCGAGTGCAAACTTCTATAAACTTGAACACAGTTATGAAAATAAGAACCAGCTTGAGAAATACAGTTAATTTTCATTTTGATGTGTAAAGTAAGGCATATTTACAGTAACATGCTGTTACCCTGTATGAAAAAAATGGATTGGGAATAAGAGATAATCATGACTTTTTCATCTCAGGTTTCCTCATGAGTGTTTGTACGACGTCTTGTCTTGCAGTTTAGTAAAACGGTTAGAGTTTGGACCAGCTCCTCCGAGAGGCGTCTCCCAGGGCGCCCAGTCTCCACAGGCAGGGGTCAAGATTCTGCTATGAAAGGAAAAAGAAGGCGAACCATCTTCAATAACCTGACACCGAACCTCCTGTCCCTTCTCCCTCCTTAATAAACTGCAGCAGCAATAGGACTTTGAACTGAGCTGTCTCCCTTTGGCGCCACTTGCCTTGCTGAACTATTTGAACAAGAAGGCCACTCTCCTTACCCCACATATTCAGCGCATGGACTTCTGCTGCCTCAGGCTAGTATCACACCATATTTCATAGGAAGCAGCGCTACAGCTTGTGTAAAGTCAAGGAACGAAGAACCTCGTCACCCCTTATCTTCTGCAGTATCTTTGACGCTGTGGTGGGTAGCATGTAAAAAATAAAAAAACCTCGTCTGCCATTTTGGCCAGTTTGCTTTCTGTAGTGGATCAAGCACAACTGGGGCTGTTGAAACATTACTGCTCCCAGAAAAACACATTGCCAACCCCCAATGTGTGGCTGCACTTATCCATTATGAAGTAGGGACCCAAATAAGAGCCAGTTATATTAATAACAGCTACAGGATGTGACCCTGATATAGGCACCAATAACAAACCAAAGCTTGGAAAAACTGATCAAACATAAAAGTAATGGTGTTTTTTCCTCTAATATGAAAAATGGTAAAACCTTGTTGATAATTTGAATAACATAATTGTCTGTTTTTGTTCTTTATTATTTGAACCATGGGCTTGAATAATGTAGCACTGAACAACACCGGCATGACTTAACTTCAGTTGTGGAGGAGCTAGATTTTGTAAAAGAGGGTTAAAATATTTTCCAAGCTGAGCCCCACAGTATTTTGTCTAAAAGAGACTCAATATTTTCCACTGCTGCAAAAACTTCAAGTCCAGAATGAATAAGTTGGTGCCAGGAATTTGTGTTTTAACCATCACTGCCTTCATCACTGGTAATACCTCTTTAGTTTGCAGGCCTTGCTTTGCTGTAATGGTTCAAATAAATCAAATTGGTTATCTATTCCTCATGCTGCCAGGCTCCTAGAAATGGATTAATATTACTTTTCTTCAGGACCGCTTTAATCTCACCTGGTATTTGACCCTGGTCCTTCCTATTACCTCCTTCCTGCCACTGCACATACTTTTTGTTTATCAGACTACTAATTTTCTGGTATGCAAGGTTTATGAATGTGAAGTATAGGGATAGGTTTTCTTGCCTGAGAGAGAAGATATCCGTTTGTCATGCTGCAGATTACAAATGACTCTTGCGATTTTAGTTGCCTGTAGAAGTTAGACTGGCACATGTTCACTACTGAATGTATAGTTATACTTCCCTAATAGGCTCGAGACCTCCTGTCTGCCATCAAAGGTTATATGGTGGGCGAATGGGGATCAATACCAAGCAATAATAGATTTTAATAGTTCAAAGATAAGCACATTTCATATTATATTTGTGTAGGTATATAGAGCTTATGTTTAAAAACCCTTTTCCTGCCTTTTAGTAAGAGATATTGTGAGTGGGGAAATGGAGCGGTTTTAATGTGACATCTGTGCTTTTTCCTGAAATGTTTCTGGTTAATCTTGAGTTGTCAGTACTGATATCCAGCAGCTCATTAAGGAGATATTACAGTACATATCTTAACATCACGTTCATACAGCGGCCGTCGCTGTGTAGTGCAGTGTGGTCTGAGTGTAGGAATTCACTTGTGGTTCTTACATAAAAGAAGTGGGTTTCCTGCTCCTACTTGCTGTTTACCCTTCCTTGAACTAACATGAGCTAACTTTAATTGTAATCCACGACCACTGTGTACTGGGTGTTTGTATGCAGCACGTCTGCAAATGCTTCTGTATTTGGACTTAAAACTGTATGTGCCTGAGGTACTATACCCAACTTTTATCCTGTTGGTTTCCAGTTTTTTTTTTCTATTGAATTGTACAGATGAGAATAACGTTTTGTTGTGAGGACCCAGTTTGATCTTTTGAAGTTGCTGACCAAGACAGAAACATTAAAAGGAGAAAATCAAATGTTTTTTTTTTAAAAGATCTTTTATTCTTGTGCAGGTGGTTCAACAATTAATATATACGATTGGTGTCATGTAAACATCAGTCGGTTACATATAACATGATCAATGAGAATGAGTTGGTTTCGGGTGATCAGGGGCTTTTAGAACATGTACAGTAAATATTGACAGGGGGGGGGGTAAAAAATTAAGATGTGAGTGCTGCTAAGTACCGAATACTGAAATCTGGCTTGTTATTTTCTAGCTAAGCTTACCCGAAACCTTATCTGATCTGAAACATTCTGATATTGCTGGGCTTGAGTAAAAGTAATCTAAACATATCTGGACACTAGACAAGGTGCAAATAATATAAAACGGTGACTTTAGAAAATGTTTAACATCTAAATACTTGGTTGTTGGGGGAACAAACAGCAGCACTGACTGGATGCAGACTGAGTATAGAAATATCTCTCTTCATATCCAGTCTGTTAAACCACTTCAGTGCTGCTCTGAAACATTTAACAGCAGTCACAGGCAACAGGACAACAGTCGCTGATAATAATTACAGAGCCATAGATTTACATGATGTCTCTGCTTTAAGTTGTAAGGTGATTTATGGTGGAGACCTGAGGCTTTGCTGGCAGGTCAGCGTAGTAATTAGAGGCACCTATTTTTGTGTACAAAACCTTGCATAACAAAGAATCATTCAGTGCAGTAAAAAAAAGAGTGTAACTTTAAAAAACAAAAGGAACAGCACATCACACATCAGCAGGACCACCAAACATCTCCCCTAGTTGATATCATGTCCTTCTGATTATTGTGTGTCAAGAAAAGGTGCTCTGAAACAAGATAAATCAGTACACTATTGGAAATGGGAGAAAATATATATTTTGAAGTGATATGGAAGAGCTAGATAGCATAACAGGCTTTGAAGTTACTCTCTGTTAAGTGGCGTGGCTTGCCCTTGTAGGTAATTCTGATATCTGATTATTGGACGTCCCCTACTCCATGGACTTGGTTCCATTGAAGTCGCTTTGGGAGTCGGCCTCCTCCTCTGAGGCATCCTCGACCACCCTTCGGCTTCCACCCATACGTCGGGCTGTGCTGCCAAAGGAGGGCTCATTTCCACGCCTAAAATGCCACAAAGACGGACACCAGACACAGATACAAACACAAAAACACCCCCCAGCCCGGTGTGAGAAAAAGGGTTATGACAGTTTCAGAGCTGGTTTCGATTTGATTGAAAACTGATGAAATGGGTGAAATACAGAATGTACAGGTTGTGCTTTGGTTACAGAATAAAGCACGCTGGTTATCTTTGTAACTCATTTGACTCCTGGCTCAGGAGAATGAGTTTGGTTTATGGCAATCAAACCAAGCATTGAGAAAAATATGGCCACCATTTAGAAATTAGTGTAATGGAGAGGTCATTTGCTACCTAATATTTTTTTTTCCTAAAGAAATCGGAGTGGCTGAGCCATATTTCTCTCAGTTAGGCCCAATGAAAGAAATGACAGCATTAGGAGTGTGCATGGGGGAATGAAAAGCTATGGTAAGTTAATAAGAAATGGTGAATGGGTAACTTTCAGGTGCAGAGGTACCTGCTGTGTTACTCCTTGGGTTCAGGGTTGCCTCTGGAATAGAGATGGACACGATTGTTTTCCTTGTGCTCAGTATGTCCACCAAACTAAATCTAGCTAAGATTTAAATAATCATGTGAAGATGAATGTAGTGAGAACTGTTTGTGTTGCTTTATTTTGTGTGACAAGATGTATAATTTGGATATTTTACACATACACAGATACTCCAGATTGTGACTATTTACCATTGTAGTTACCTTACCGCTGTTTGTGTCCTGTTTTAGCGTCAGAAATAAAAAGGTGAGCGAGATGAGCGAAACAAACAAAACCTAGCTAAGACAGACAGTCTCGTTGGCACTTTGTCTCCTACCTGAGTTTGCTCTTGAGAGAGTTGACCTCACGGCTCATGGCGTCATTGGCCTCAGTTGCTTCATCCAGCTCCCGCTGCAGCTTCCTGCGTGCGGCTGTAGCACGCTGGGACTCCTCCTCTGACTCCTCTAGCTGCCGCTTCAGCTGCTTCATGCGAGTATTGGACTTTTCCGCCTGGTGAGCAGAACAGAGGACATAATATGTCAGGTTAGTACTCCGTTGATAGGCCAGCCCAAACTAAAACCGTCCCTGTGCACTGACTGGACTCCAAATATCCATCCACTCACAATTAGGGATGCACTTTTTTTTTCCTTTTGTCTATGGACGAAAGAAAAATGTGCAGATTTGTTTGAGCATGGGTGCATTAAGTGATTGTACCTGGTCTTTGTACTGCTCTGCCTGCTTCCTTTCGTCTTCCACCTGCATCATCAGGTCCTTGAGCTTCTTGTCCTTCTGGCGCATACTCTTTGCAGATGCCTGCTTCTCCCTGAGAAAGGACAGACGAGTTCAGGGAACAATACAAGTATAACTGATGTAATTGTAGAAAACCAAAACTATAATAATGGAACTGGAAAGCACTTTTCAAAGTGAACCATAAATAATCAAATTCTGCTACAGTCATTACTGAAACATGCAAATTCACTCCTTGTCATCAGTTTTAGATGAATATGTGTAATGACAAAACAGTTTATCAGATTTAATCCTTGACTCTTTCTCCACCCCTGACCTGTTCTCCTGCTCCAGCTGCTCCTCTAGCTGTGCCACTTTGGCCTCCAAAGCGGTGATGGAGGACTTGAACTTGGACTTGACCTGGTTCTCCATTTCCTGGAGCTTGGCCTTCAGCTCCTTGTTCTGCCGCTCCATCTGCTGCCGAGCGCTCTCGTTCTTTTGGGAGGTGGTGCGCTCCGTCTGCAGCTCGTTGTTCAGCTGATCCACCTGTGGGAGGGAATGCATGCAAAGAGAGGGGTGAAGCCTCTGCACTTTCAGAGCCCTTTCACCACTCAAGTAGCTGCCACCGTCTATTCACCTGCTGCGTGCTCTTCCTCAGCCTGTCGTTTAAGATCTCCATGTTGCTCTGCTCTTCCTCCAGCTCCTCCTCTAGCTGGGAGATCTTAGCTTCCAGACGACGTTTCTCATCTGCCAAGGCTGACCTGCATGCAAGGAGCATAAAAAACAAATAGTCTGTCTTCTATGTTCATTTCACAGACTAAGTGACAGAGTGAAATCTCCACCCACTTTCCAGAGGAGTTGCTGGAGAGCTCATCAGACAGCTCATCTCTTTCGGCCTCTGCCTGCTTCCGTGCCCTCTCAGCTGCAGCCAGGTCCTAGAAACATAGTAGAAAAGCATCCTTGATCCTTGAATCCTGCTCTGAAACAAGTTGCCACCATGTTAGGCAGAGCCAAATGTGTTACCTCCTGTAGCTGCATGAGCTCTGCCTCCAGAGTCTTGGCCTTCTTCTCACTCTCCTTTGCGGTAGCCAACACCTCCTCTCTGGCAGCACGAGCGTCTTCCAACTCCCTCTGGAAGTCCTTCGTCTGGGCCTGGTGGGATGAAGAGAAACGGAAATAGAGACAGCAATAGGAAGAGCAGTGAGACAAACAGCATCAGAATGTGATTTATTTACCGGCTATGTTTACAGCTTTACATTCTTAGGCCAGAGCTTTGATGTGATTGCTGATGCAGTGCTGCATGTAAACGTCACATTTATGAGTTTCCAGCACATAACCACCATTTAAAGTCACACAGTAAGTATCAGGTACCAGTGGTTAATAAACAATATCAAAATTTCCGTGTTGTGACATGTTATGCAGGGTTAGATAAGACGATAGAGTTTCGAGGAGCTCTGCTGTAATTCTAATGTTTTCATCTTTAATTAATGATCAGTTGGCTGTAGTTGCCCAATTTTTCAGACCAGAGCATTTATATACCTGTTTAGTTGGAAGATGGACATACAGACACTTCTAACATGCAGTTAGAGGAAATGAGTAAAGCAAACAGTGCATCTATTATCATTACAGTCAAATCTGTAATAAAATTGCAGTGTATAGACATAAAAAGTATCCTTTTCTGAACCTGCTGCTGCATTTCGTCTGTCCCTTCACTCTCACCTGGAGCTTGCGGAGCTGTTTGATGGCCTCATCTCGTCCTTTACTGGCCGTCTCAATCTGTCCCTCCAGGTCTTTCATGTCTGTCTCGAGCTTCTTCTTGGTGGCAGCTGCCAGGGCCCTCTGCTTACGTTCGTCCTCCAACTCCGTCTCCAACTCACGAACCTGCAGTCAATATGCATCATTGCTTAGATTACTGACACAGCTGGTGTGCCATTCTCTGAAGGTGGGTCACTTTCATTTGGAGGGTTCTTATTACCTGCTTGACAAGCTGTCTCTTCTTCTCCTCTCCCATCTCATCTCGTCCCTGGAGGTCCCTCTCGAACTGGGCTTTCAGGGCCTGCATGTTGACCTCCAGACGCAGCTTAGCATCCTCAGCCGCCTGCAGCTCGTCCTCTAGCTCCTCCAGCTGGGTCTTCATCTCTTCCACCTGGGCCTCCAGGCCTCGTTTGGACTTCTCTAGCTCGTGGACNAATGTTTAAGAAAATTAACTTCTATATTTAGGTTTAAATAGCATAAAGAAATGAAACCAGTCAAGCGATGGACTCTCGGATTGAAAAACCACTGTTCAGTCCAGCTAAAACAGTCTCATGTGTGACATGTTCAGTGATGTTTTGAAAGAAACGACGTTCCAGCACTAACATTTTTTCCCACATCATCCTTGGAGCTGATCAGGTCCTCCATCTCCATCTTTAGGGCCTTGTTGGCTCTCTCCAGCTCTTCTCTGGAATCCTGGGCCTCTTCCAGAGCTCTTGCCAGGGACAGAGCCTTGGTTTCCTTCTCTCTGGCCTCGGCTTCAGCGCGGTCTCTCTCCTCTGCGTATTTACTGGAGATGCTCTTCTCCTCAGCCAACATCTGGATGACAGAAAACCACAAATAGCATTGTAATGTATAATGCCACAGTACTGCAACCAATTACTTTATCAGGTAATAATTTTAAGGTTTTAATGTGCAGTTAATTCATTTTTTAAACGTATATAGAGAGTGAATTATTTTGTCAGGTATCCTAGTTTCACTAGTTTTCTGATTTAACTGACCTGGTCAAACTTCTTCTGCTTCTTCTCCAGGTTGGACACATTCTGTCTCTGGTTGTCCAGGTCCATCAGCGTGTCCTCAAGCTCCTGCTGCAGACGGTTTTTGGTCTTCTCCAACTTGTCATACGCAGAGGCCTTCTCCTCAAACTGGGTGTTTGCTGCCTCCAAATCTCTCTGCAGACGCTTCTTGCCTTCTTCCAGCAACTCAATGTTTACTGTCATTTCCTCTAGCTTCTTCTTTGAATCTGACAACTGTGGACAGAAGACTTTGTTAAGGCACTAATTATGAAGACAATAAATCTATCGTTGAGGTTTGTTCATCCACCAATGTCTATGCTAACTTCTTAAGACCTCACCTACACTGAAATGTCAATAAAATCTCCCTTTGACTTTTTATTTTTTTCCATGGTATTTTCTGATTTCACCACCGACTTGTACTGTAAATTAACTCAGTGACCCCTGGTTTAAACTCTGACCTGGATGTTGAGGGTGGACACGTGTCTCTCCACATTCCTCTTGGCCTCCATCTCCTCTTCAAGCTGCTCCTGCAAGCTATTCTTGTCGTCTTCTGCTTGCCGCAGTTTTGTGGAGAATTGCAGTTTCTGACGTGTCTCCTCAGCCAGCAGTTCCTGTTGCAGCACACCAGGTCAAAGGGTCAGTACTGTAATTCTGACCTACTGTCAGCACGTGTTATGTAGTAGGTTAACTGTCATCGAAAATGGCTACCTGTAGACTGTATTGGGGTTATAACACGCTGTTTCAGCTCTTAACATTCTGCTTAAAGTCCAGTTACCTGTGAGTCTTGGAGTTGGGAGGTAAGGCTGGTAACATCTTTGCTCAGTTTGATGTTCTTGCCCTCTGCTTCATTCAGTAAGTTTGTCACACTCTCCAGTTCAACCTGTATGAAAACAAAGATTTGGTTTCTGGGACTTTTTCAGCATATCAGTGTGGTAGCTATTAAAATTGCACCTGTTAAAAGTTTACAGTATTGATGCAACTACTGATGGTCATTTACAGTGATCTTAGAGCAGCGCTCTCCCAGCTCGGCCTTCTGCTTCTCGCTGTCGTTGAAGCGTGACTGCAGATCTGCCACCTGGCCTTCCAACTTCTTCCTCTTGTGCTCCCCGTCTTGTTTGGCCTGGGTGAGCGAGCGCACCTCTATGACTAAATCGGACGTCTCCTTCTCCAGAGCTTGTTTAGCCTTCTCCAGGTTTGACTTCACCTGAGGAGAAGAGAGAAAATACAAGATTAACATCCTGTGTGTTAGAATGCCTTTCAGAGACAGTAGCAATGTTATTAAACAAGCTAAATGTCAACTGAGTGTTTGTAAAACTCTATGAAATAAAGCAGGCCTACTCGTTTAGACTGTTCCAGCTGCTCTGTGAGCTCCTCTGTAATCTGGGTGTGTTTCTGTCTCATCTCCTGTATCTGGGCCTCATGGGTCCTGTTCTCGTCCTCGATGGCTCTCTTCAGCAGGTTCACCTCCTGCTCACGTTTGGCCCTGGTTGGATTGATCATGCAGATGTTTGTGTAAATATGGGGAAGTGAATATGGGGATATTTCTGTTTCTTGGTTTAGTGCAGTGTTAAACTTTTAAATTAAGTTAATTAAGTTAAATTTGTTTTTTTTTATAAAATAATTGTAATTTATCCATAAATCCTAAATATGTACTAACTTTATAAAAACCCTTTGACTACATATTCGTATGTCAGTATTGTCTGACAGACCTTAGTTCCTGCTGTGTGGCAGTGGTGTCCAAGGTGTCCTCTAGTTCAGACTTGAGGGCCTCCAGCTCCTCCCCGAGGTCGCGTTTGATCTTCTCTGCCTTGTTCCTGGCCGCCCGCTCAGAGTCGAGGTCCTCTTGCAGGTCGGAGATGTGTCCCTCCAGCTCCCTGATCTTCTTCAGTGCGTTGTTCTTCTGAGCTGTCTCATCTTCTAACCTGAGAGGAAGAGGAGTACATTGAGGAGGATATTTGTTAGCATGATAGGAATGGCATCCAAGAAGGTACAAATTAATGTGGTACACAGGAGGTCTTGCTCTGCCTCGGCTGTACTGAAGATGAATTTGTAGATTAAATCTGTAAATGGGAACTATTTTCATAATTCTCAGGACTTTACCTGGCCAAGGCGTTCTGTAACTCCTCCTCCTTCTTTGCGAGCTGGGCTTTGAGGTCAGCAATCTGGGCCTGCAGGTCGGCTATCTGCTCTTGCAGGTCATTCGACTCTGCTTCCAACTTTCGCTTAGCCTTATCCAGCTCCTGACGACTCTTCTCTTCTTTTTTCAAGCGGACTGTAAGTACAGCAGAGAGAGTGAGAGAGTACGAGTGTTTTTCCCAAAACTACTTATATACTCATATGCTCAGCAATAGCTTTGAGGGTGTTAATGCATGACAGCCCATAGCAGATTGTTACCCTCTAGTTCAGAGATCATGGACTCATGTTTATTTTTGAGCTTGGTGAGGTTCTTTGACTTTTCCTCTTCCTCTGCCAGGTTGCTACTGAAGTCTGCAATCCTCTCCTCCATCAGCTTCCTCTCCTACAAAACACCAAACAGGTAATCTATTTGCACAAATCTACTTTCTTCCTTCAATACTGTAACTCTTAAAAATGACTGACCAATATAAGGGCCTCTCTGATAAATACCATTTTTCCGTACTTACCTTTAGCAGCTTGTTGTTGTGGTCCTCCATCACAAGGATGTCGTCCTCAAGCTTTTTGATCTTCCCCTCACAGGTAACCTTCTCCAGCTGCAGCTTTTGGCGGGCATCTTCCTCCTCCTCCAAATGTTCTTCCAATTCCTACATGAAGAATACTGTAGCTTCAGTTTCTGCTGCTATTTCGTAAATGAGTATCAGAGCGTACACAAGTGAGCGTGGAAATGAGCGAGGTGACGCCCCTTACTTGCTGTATATAACAGCAACAAGAAACATTAACCGATGAACAAGAAACAGACCTGCATCTGCTGTTGCATCTTCTTCTTATCCACTAACAGTGCCTGAGCACGTTCTTCTTCTTCATCCAGTCTCGCCTCCATCTCGTGGAGGATTTCCTCCAACTCCTGCTTTTTAGCCGCCAGACGAACCCTCATCTCCTCAGCCTCGGCATACAGCTCTGTCTCTGCTTGAAGCTGCTCCTGAAGTGCGTTCCTCTCCTCCAAAACCTGAAGCAGACGATCAAGAAGCTTTACTGTCTCTAGACTTCTGGTAGGTCTGTAATTGGCTTAACCACTAAAAGGAGACATAAATGGGACCTTTGACGCAATTTAAATGGCTATGATATCAAGTGAAACCAAAAGAAAGTTAAGAAATGTGTATGTGTCATTTTGTTATTGAAGTAGTCCTTTACCGATGTGTGTTTCAATGTGATCTCCTTCAGTTCAGATTCAAACTTTAGAGCAACATCTTTGGCTTTCTGCAGCTCTTCCTCCTTCAGAGTCATTTCCTCCTCCTGTCGGGTCACTTGCAGCAGAGGCTTGACCTTTGGTTCACAAGAATGAGCAACATCACATTTTTAAAAATGGGCTAAAGACAATGTAAGGCTCAGTTTGAAAATGTAATAATACATGGAGAATTCATTGTAAGAGTACATTAGCAAAATTAGAAAAACCTAAAATACAAGGTTGCACTGTGATTTTGTTGCATTACTACGCAGAATGATTAGCTGACCTTTGTGAAGAGCCTCCACCACTGCCAGTTCCTTAGTTTGAGGTAGGCTGCACAGTTCCTCTGGATCACTTTCATGGCTGTGAGTTGCTGTTGCCTCTTAGCAAATGCCCTTTGAAAAGTGAAACCAATATATCACGTATAATATGAAGAAACGTGTCCTATTTTCTAATTTATAGCAATTACATTGAAGTACAAAAAAGTTATGAATGCCTACCCCTACAGTTAAATAAAAGGGTCCAAAATACTGTCTAAAAGATGACATATTAATAGATATACTGAACTTTTGAACGGTGTAACACAGATACAATTTATTAGAGGGTGAAGTGTGTGAGGTTAGGCTCGTATAGTCATACTTTCTGGCCAGGAAGCCTCTCGCCTGAGCCTGGAAAGCAATGATGACCACAGTGATCTTCAGATCTCTCTCCTCCTCTAGCTGGGCCAGCACTCCTGTGCGGAAAAAGATCTTACTCTGTCCGATCCTGTACAGGTTGGGGTCCAAGTCCAGATGCTTGATCTGCACAGACAGGAGATCAATGAGAGAAAAGAGTCTCACACAGGGTGTAAACATTTCAATTATTGTGGATGGGAATTTTAAACAAATGTGTTTACCATGAGGCAGCAGGCTTGTTTGCCATCCATGAAACCTTTAGGGATAGCGCTAGCAGCCAGGATCTCATAACTAACAGACAGGAAAGGGACAGAGAGGTGTCACGCTTAGTATGGTGATACATGTTTACAGAAATATTATAAACTCTAGTAGCACTTTAGTGACTAATCACTAAGTTAGTGAGTCTCCACAGATCCCACTCACCGCTGGCGAAACTCCTGGAAGACGATTCTGTTAGGAAATCCTTGTCGGCAGATTCTTATCCCCTCCAACACACCGTTACATCGCAGCTGTTCCAGGACCAGGTGAGCATCCAGCTTCCCTGCCTGAGGAGAACAGTATTTTAATTTTATTACACTGTTTTTTATGAAGGAAATACACATGTATCACTTAGTACGTAAAAGTTACAGCACCATGTGGATATTTGTTTTTATATTATATAATTTATGTTATGTCTTAAGGAATACATACTGTTGATGTATAAGAAAAGCAGATATTAACTGCGCCAAATGGCAACAAAATAAAGTGCTGCATTTTATTTTATTCAAAACATACATCTGTATCTGATTGGGTTATCTTTCAGGGTTAGAGGGAGCTGCAGTCCAGACAGACAGCAGCCCTCCTCTAAAACAATATGACTGATCCAATTAGTTATTTTATCACCAAAGACACTGACTTTTTTCACAATTTCAAATAGTCTGCATCTTGAAATGAACTTTGCTGAAGAGACACTTGTGTTAATGACTCTGCACTTTTCTTTACCCTCTTCTCGTGGTTGGGGATGATGCATCTGACGAAGTTGGGCTGGGTGTTGTGCAGTGTGGTCATAAGTTTGGCCAGAGACTCCTTGTAGAGCTGTCCCACCGTGCGGAACATTCCCTTCTTGGTCTTTGAGGCGCTTGGCATGGAGCTGTCTGTCATCTTGGCTATTGTGTCAAGACCCACCACCCTGTCCGCTGAGACAGATAACACATTATTTTTATTTATGGGACAAATTGTGTAATCACTCATATTAATATGGTCTGCTGGATCTAATGTGTTTAGTTCCTATTGTAAATTGTCACTGTTCACAATACTATTCAAGTATTAGTTATCTAAAATCCAAATGCATAAGTATCGCTGCACTGAAGTCCTTAATTCATTTAGTATGTTAACATGTTTCCTTTGCAAGTTGACAGTATACATTGAAAACTATATTCAAATTGGTTGCCCTTGATAAATCTTTATGTATAAATGTGACCCATTGTTGTAACATCTCACTATCTTTCCAGAGGTCCTGAACAAACTGGCTAGAGGAGTTGCTGAGAAGCGCTGTGACGTTGTCATTTAGAGGGTCCATGTTCTTTGTCAACCAAGATGTGGCGTTATAGTCCACCTATAAAAAAATCAGCATCAGTGTTAGTTGAGTGTCACTGAAGCATTTTTTGCAAATTGCAATAAAAAGCAATATTTGTCATCATGTTACTCAAATTATAGCTCAAAATGAAATTTTCTGTCCTCAACAGCCATATAATGCTTTCATCATATCATACGCCTTCCCTCTGTTACAAGTTGGCTCCTGCTTGCAACAAAGAGGAAGCTCACACAAGCACCTCATACTCACTTTGCCAGCATAATGAAGAATAGAAAACTCTGTCTTGTCTTTGAGCTGTTTAGGTTTGGCAAATTTCACATGGCTCCCTTGTGTGTTCATGAGTTTCTCCACAAAGGAGATATCTGTGGCTTTGGGGAACCAGCACTCTTCATCCAGCAGGGCCAGGATGCCTGGAGGGTTGTTCTGCAGAGAATATGCAGTCATTACTAAGTTTGGCCAAAATTCAAATGAATATACATCATACTAAATAACAAAATATCAGCGCTAGGCAGGACAATTTACCTGGCTTAACCTATGAATAATATTGTCCTTTTAACTGGCCACTCACCGGTCTCTCGATGAGCTCAATGCAGGGCTGCAGGTCCAGGCCAAAGTCAATGAAGTTCCACTCTATGCCCTCCCTCTGGTACTCCTCCTGCTCCAGGATGAACATGGTGTGGTTGAAGAGCTGCTGCAGTTTCTCATTGGTGTAGTTGATGCACAGCTGCTCAAAGGAGTTGTCCTGCAACAACCAAGATGCATTATAACATGCATGCCTGTGGGTGCCTTGAGTTTAATAAACTACGCAACAATCAGATCAACATATCCACACCTCAAAGATCTCAAAACCGGCAATGTCGAGGATTCCCAGGAAGGAGGCTCCCTGCCGTTTGGTCTTGTCCAGGGCCTTGTTGACTCGGCCCAGGATCCAACGGAACAGTCGCTCAAACACAGCTTTAGCCAGGGCTTCAATAGCAAAGTCAGCCTAACAAATAAACACACAGAGATCTGAGTGATGAAGTTGTTTTAAACTCAGAGGACAAGTGTTCATTAAATGCAGTATTTGTTTTATTGGACTGGATTATGGTTTCACACAGTGCACTCCCTATAGTACCTGCTCTTTGGTCTGTGCCTTCTGTACCACCTCTCTGCCCACTTTGATTCGAGGAGTGAGGATGGCTCGGGTAAAGTCTGTCACATTGATGCCCTGCAGGTGACACACCTTCTGGGCCGCTAGAGAGAAAAGAAGAAATATGTTGTTACACTTAAGATCAGTATTTTTTTTGTTATTTTTGTACATCTATAGTTTGTTTCACCGCTGTAGTTAACATAAGTGATTTTGTATTGTGTGAAATTGGACAAAGTTGATAACCACATGGTAACAAGTTTCCAATAGTGAGAAGTTGTGGTGTCTAACCAGTGTTATCTGGCATTGTTGCCTGCTCCTGGTTCCTCTCTTTCTTGAACTCAATGTTTCCCAGCTGCATGACAGTGGAGCACACCTTCAGGATATCTGAGACACAGGGACATGACAGCGTCAAGAAAAACAGCAACCTTATTTAATCCCACTCCAAGCAGCCTATCCTACTGAGTTATCATTGGTACCGATTCTGTCCTCGTCGGTGAGGCCCATGATCCTCATGGCCTCCATGGTCTCTTCATACATCTCATCGTCTTGCTGGCCGGGGATCTGAACGTGGCCCGCACTCAGGAACCGGTAATTACTGAAGGGCTCCAGAAGAAGCTCCTCTGAAAATATAACACACAACGTTAAACAGATTGTGACTTATCATGTTAGCTAGCTGTTGTGAATCTATTGCTGCCATAGAATACCAATATTGTTGAGCAATGCACAGAGAACTTTAACTTAATTAACATGGTTTAACATCAGTAGCATTACATAAAGCTCTATGAGTCAAGGGAAATCATGTGACCTTAAAAATACTTTTTAAACAAATGACAATCTGAAACAGTGATGTGTCAATTAGCCTGCAGTAACTGTTCAACAGGATGTAATATTACTGACATTATGGAGGCGAGAAAAGCAGTATATTTTAACTCACCACGCAGTTTGTCCTTGGCTCCAGCAATCATATAGTAGAAGATGTGAAAAGCTCTTTCTGTCTTTGCTTGTCTGATACAGCGAGACTTCTCCAGCAGGTCTGAGAGTTTCAGCTGTTAATGAATACATACACACTCTGTGCTCTGAACAGTGGTTTAACATTTAAACCATATGAGAGTCCAAGTTCAATGGTATATTTTTGTCTAAACTGGTTTTGTGGTTTCTATTGTCTAAGTAAAAACAAATAAAAAACAATAATAACACTTCACAATACACCTTACAAATTATGTATCTAAATACACATATTGGATTACAAGTAATACGGAGTTGATACTTAATCAGTGATATCCACCTTCTTTAAGGCCTTTGAATGTTCCTAACTAGTTTGCCTTTTGGTCCTTATCAAAAGCTGTTTTCCCAGAGTGAGAAAAACCCACACAGACAGGATACAAGTCTCAATATTGGCTCCAACAATGTAGCCGGTCACATCAAAGTTGATACGGATGAATTTACCCTTTGAGAGAGATAAGGAAATAAAATGTTACACCGTGAAAGGGTGTAATTAAAACACATGCAGAACATATAAATGATAAAAAGTTGTCTGGTACTCAGAATAAAGTAAGATATTCACAATGCATAAAAATGCATTGATGCAGCAAGTCCTAAAGAATCTTCAACAATCATCAACTTTAAAAACAAGGCAAACTCACAAATCGGGAGGAGTTGTCATTTTTGATGGTCTTTGCATTTCCAAAGGCCTCCAGGATGGGATTGGCCTGCAGCAGCTGCTTCTCCAGCTCCCCCTAGTGACATAAGTGAAAGACAGGAACTTCACTGTAATACACCAATTGGTGGCTGGAGGCAAAGTGCAGTACGAGGTGACCGGTGGGATGAAGTGTTTCAGGGTGGGTATGGGTTGGGGGACGTTTATCAGAAAATGATCACTGATACAGCTATAACTAGCTGTAAGATGACAATATAAATCCTTACTAATCTTCTATGACTTTCTTCAGTATATTACATAACACAGACACATGACCTGTTGACTTCTCCCTCAGTTTTGAGAGATTTTTTTTTTTTAAATGAGGAGAAGCTGGTGTTGACGATGTGGAAGCAGAGAGGAAAATGGGAGAGTGAGGTTATGTTCGGCCAGATGAGGCATCCGAATAATGTTACATTACAAAACCTTTGATGAATCCAGCCAAACTTTGTATTCAGTGCGTCGGCAAATTGACAATTCACAATCAGATGCGATTTGCGTGACTGCAGGGCCTGCAGACTGGTGGGCGGAGCTGGGTAATGGTTGGTAAATGGGGCAGACACTCCGTCATACTGCATCGAGCTAATCCACCTGATCAAAGGGGTCTGTCTCAGCCTTGCATCAAGGTCAGGTGCTGTAGATCTCTACCTTAAATACTCTCTCGCTTAAAAACACTCCCTTCAGCTCCCCTGTAAACGAGCTAAAGCCATGAAGCGGAGAAGGGCACACCTTGCGTTTATATTGTGATTAAAAATGGAGCAAGAACAGGAGATTAGATGAGAGATGAGAACAATGATGAAGATTAATGACATGTTCAGACATTTGCTAACCTTGTATGTATTGAGCAAGGCAGTAATTTGACAAAAAATGTATTAAAGTCATCAAAAGTCACTCTTTTTTAAATGTTTATGGCAAAAAGGGAATAGATACAGACCAGCTGAAGAGATGCAGTTCAGAGCTGGCAGAGCAGAGGATCTTGTTCATTTAAGTTGCTGAGGAAAAGACAGGAGAGAGAAGAAGAAGAGAAATAGAGCACAGCAAAATGGCAAGAAAAGTGACAGCTAATGGAAGGGATTGTTCTTAAGATAAAGTTTAAATAAAACACTTAAGCAGATAGCTAAGGAGCAGTTGGCTGAGTAAAATAGTGCCTGAGGAGGAGAGAAAGTGAGAGCAGAGAAAACAGATCAACCCAATGCTACTTCTGTTCAGGGGAGGTCCATGGGAGCCTCAAGGTCCTACTGAGGGCAGCATCCTGGACAGCATTTGTTCTGAGGCAAAGACAGCGAATGAATCCTTCAACACCTACACCAACGCCACAAACCATCAATATCTAGTCAGGAGCCGGGACACCATCTTACTTAGGCGTGATCCTGTCTGAAGCGAGGCCTTACAGAGGGTGACTGACCTCATTTTAGCTCAATCAGGGTGTTGACATGTCAATACAATCTCATGACATGGACGTTTTTAGAAACTTCACGTAGTCCAGCAAACGCTACAGGACAAGACAGCCAGCGCCTCACCTCAGGGCAAATGGCAGGTGGAAGGATGAGGAGCAGGGGAAGGAGGAGGGGAGGGAGGAGGGGAGGGTCTGTGTTTGATAGATAAGAACAGGAGATGGGCATGCTCACACTGTGCTCTTTGATCTGTGAGAGACCCTTTCACTGCCAGGGAGGGTCCGATCTCATCTCCGCTGGCAGTGAGAGGGTGTTCAGAAGATGACACAAAACTGAACATGATAAACCAGTTCAGGAGTATGCAACACTGGACGTCCTTCACTGAACATACGAGTGACTGCGAGTCAGTACAATGATGATGGTCATGCAGTCTAATCCAGCTCTTGTTGGGTAAGACACAGAAATGACGAATGTTAGGGTAAACACCTTGTAACTCATGATCACTCAGATTTGGGATCTTGACCCTTGGTGTAAGAAAAAAGATTACAAACAGAAAATTGTTTTTTTTGGGGTAACTCAGTGACACTTTCTTCATGCACTATTTCGAACCTAAGGAAGGAACACACACGAACACCACACACAAAAACACACTCCAGGCATCCCCCTTTACTCACGTAGGCAAACTGTGATCCTGATTGTTGCTATTTGGAGGAAATGGCGATATACAGGATTAAACTGGGCAGTTTCCTACACATTTTGAAGACTGAGGGAACTGGCTGACAGATCCTAACTTTTTATACAGCATGATCTCTTCACACAGATACTTACAGCACTGCTGTCCTTCTTGCCTTTATGTGAGGAGGCCACAACAGCCAGATACTGGATGACCTTCTTGGTGTTCTCCGTCTTCCCGGCACCGGACTCTCCACTGGAGAGGAAGAAGTGAGAAGGGGATTAAACGATGCGGAGGGGAGATCGTGGAAGGGAATGAGAGAGAACAAGAAGATAAGCAGCACTGACAGGTTCACAGTTCAATAAACCAGTTTAATTGAATGGAAATCAAGCGCAGCAGAGATAACTGGACCAACGTCCCACACAAAGCATAATGTTATTGTTCTGTCTAACACTCACTGATCCCTGTATGTCCACATCATTATTACCAACAATCAGGTGCATAATCCATACCTGCTTAGGGAAAAATATGACTTAAACATTTTAAAAAACAGCAAGATTGCCTTTTTTCCTTCACATTTCTGCCTTTATTTGATAATAGTGTAGAGATAGACAGGAAACATGGGGAGAAAGGTCATCGTATGACGGGCAACAAAGAGGGTATGCACCTTAGCCATCAGACTGGAACCAGGTTTCCCCTAAGTTTGCCTCTATTTCCAGCCTTTATCCTAAGCTAAGCTAACAGACTGCTGACTCAAGTTATCTAACTCTCAGTAAGAAAGCAAATAAATGTATCTCACAAATTTTGATTTATTTGTTGAAAGAACTGGCTGCCTGTAAGTAGCACAGAACTAATTGCCTGACACTTTAAAAAAAACCCAGTGTGCACAGTATATAGCTGTAAGACACCTCATGCTATTTTTACAATGTTATTAGGAGTTAATATGATAGATTCTCTCAAACTAGTCGGAAACCTAAAAGTAAAGGATGTACTGTCCTTTAAAAGAAATGCATCTCAAACTTTTTCAAACATAAGCAAGAATACATTCCACTTCCAGGAAATGATCTTGGATGAAAGACAAACTTGAACGATACCAGAGCCACCAGCCAGCAGTCCAGCACACAGACACATCCTCACACATGGGTCCATAAAAGGCATGGGATGCTCCTTGTGTTAGGGCTTGGCAGCCCTGAGAGGAATCTAATTACTCTGTCCTGTTCATCTTTGCTAAGGACATATGACATGCAGGCTCCTACTGTAGGGAACAATAAATTCTGATGGGAGTTTTTCCTCCAGATGGTCTATCTCTCTGTCTCACGTCCTGCTTACCATCAATGCAGGTTTCCTAATGATCCCACGATGATTTAAAAGCATAAAATGGATATGTATTATTATGCTTAATCATGCTTTTGTGAAATGTTTCCTTTTTTCCTGAGAATGTTGAATATTATAAAACTTATCTGTTAAAAAACAACAACTACAACTCTTGTGCAACCTGTGATGGGATCTCAGGAGGCAATACTTGATACTTATATTTTATTAGTTTAAAACATTTATCCTCTCAGTCTTCTGAGGAAAATCTCTACAGTGTAGAGAGCTACATTAAGGGGATTCCCCCATTAATACATATGATGCATTCCAGCCCTCAGCAGGGTCAGAAGAAGTTGTGAATCTGCAGCCACATCCTGCCACTTTATCATCCCAGTATTTCACACGCACGCATTCACGCACACAATGAATATTAGACTAAGGAAACTGGTGACCCTGCTGAGATGAAATGTCAACATCTCAAAAATGGAAGTAGTTGGCTCCTTGCTATTTCCCATGGCAAAGTATTGCTACTGTGTGGAGGAATTTAAGGAATATAGTCACTGCTAGAATCACACTCCGTGTGACAAATACACTCAGTGACCACAAATACAGCAGAAACCTCTGTGAAAGCTAATGCAGTCCAGTAGAACAGCTCTGTAATGTATGCTATATTTTTGTTGACACTCTATTAGTTTTTATTATGTTTTTCTGAGTTTTTACAAGAAAGCTAAATTATTCCTTAAAAACTCTTTTTGGTATGGTGAGGCCAATCTATGCCCTCATTCTGTATGTCTTGTTTTGTTGCTGTTGTTTGCAAGTAGAATTGATTATTTTCATTGACTTTTCATTGAATCTAATAAAGCTAGGTTTAAAGAGACAGTAGTGACCTCTTCAAATGATGACATAACAATTCTGGAGATGGCAGAATCCCATCATTTTGTCATAATTCCCCACCTACAATGTACCACAGTGACGGGATATTGCCACCAAGTATACTACCATGTATTTCTAATCTGGTTGGATCTGAAAAAGTGTTGACTTTTGTAATCTAGGAAATCCCTAAAATTATAGTTACACGAGTCTTCCATGACAATTTATAAACAAATATTTCTAAACTTCATGCTATAGAGATGAAAGGCCCTATGATGGATTTCTGTAAAGACAATACAGGCAAAGAACACAGTTAAAGAGTGCAGTTAAACACATGTGCACGCACACGAGCAGGAGGAGAGTGTCATACATGACATTCCATGTATCGCACCAGAAACGTTTATACCATATATGGCTCCAGAGGCCTGCTCAGGCTGAGACCAGCTGTAGCTCAAACTGAAACCTTAAAGTGACTGTGTGGACCTGCCTCTCTGCCTCCACAGAGAGGTAGAGTTTGCATTTCAGCTCTACCGTATCACTTTAAGTAGATTTAAATAATGCTCCATGTACGTTTTTAGCATCCAACGGTCATCTTTATGTTCACAACTGCATGCTTGTACACCATAAATAAAATCAAACTTTTCCAAAGTTTGCCCTCATAAAAAAAGCTTGATAGTAGAGGAAATGGTCTGATGTGAACTGGCATCAGTACTGTCATTATAAAGCAGAAAATGCCTTGAGGGGGAAGAACTACTGGGACGACTGGATGCTGAGAGGTGCTGGAAACACAGTGGAAGCCTCTTAGTGACCACAGTTAGGGTTTAACTGCTTTTCTGGATCAAAAAGCTTGAGACAGAATCATTCCTAGAACTACTGCAGGCTACACATTGCAACATCTAGGCAAGATGATCACTGGATTGATTCTGATATATTCACAGAATCCTCTCATTGTGCAGAGCATGGCTTTCTTTTGATGGAAATTAGCCTGTTTGTTTTTATATTCGCATTGGTTGCTATATGTTTTAAAGTGATGTAAAATTGTGACTTCATTACACAAAATATCACGGCGAAACTAATCTTGGCTTTTACTCAGCACTTGTTATTTATTCAGGAGCAATTCTTTTTGAGAAGAATAGGGAGAGAGCAAATGTGGGTAGATAAACAGCCCTGTTGGGCTTTACGTGTGACACATAGGTCTACCTCTATATACAGGCTTTACCCTGTTTCATTCAAAGGGCTACTCCCGTGTGATTGCCAGAATAATTGTTTACGTTGTAAAATGTTATGTCCATTGATGCTTTAGGAATAATCATATTGTACTGGGTGCCTGGAATGTTAAAGAAGGCAAATCATATGTAGCGTCCCTTATATCAAAGCAACACGTTTGGTTGGCTACATGTCCATCTCAAGATACAAGCAACAATAGTAGGCTAGGCAGCTAGCAATTGTGATTAAAGTGATTTTATCAATATCTTAATGTAGATTATTGACTGTAGTGAACTTAGTGGAAGAAGAACACATTACACTTTATGACAATTTGTGCAATGATACGTGCTGTTTTATTTTTGATACTCATATGTGGTCTTTCTCCGCTTGTTTGATTTAGTGCATAAATACCCACCCTCTTCGAAATTATCCTCCCGATGACGTAAGCATGCAGTACATTTTTAGTGGAAACGGACAGAGATAAACACAGAACACAAGCCGGTGGGATGGGGAGTGCATGAGAGTGGAAAATGAGTTTGTGGAGAGCAACCTAGGTTGCAATGGTCCCTAGAAAAAGTATGAAAATATTTGAATTGAATGACCTGAGCATACATACAACTTTTATACAAAATGTGAAGCCTATGAGGCCACTAAAACAGAAAAGGGACATTGTATTAAATGGTTAATAAATAAAAAGTCAAGTTCAGGACACTCGAACGATTAGGCTGTTACTGCCGGACAAAAGAAGGTCGTTTGTCCCTGGATGTCCAATGCCCCAGTCAACGTTCTCAATAATTAGTTTAAAAAATAAACAAACAAACTGGAGCCCAAACATTTGGAGATCTAATCTGGGTCTCCCATCAGGATGCAGGGCATACTTCCTGACCGAGGGTCTGAGAGGAGAGGGAGGCCACAGCCCTCTGGGACCGAAGTGAACGCTCACCCAGTTTGGCTCCATTTAAATACAACACAATCCACTACAACAGAATCTAACAAACTAAAGACTTCCACATCCAATCAGGAACATCCTTCAAAATATGACTGTATTATGAATGATTTCTTGCTGGCTAAGGCTGGGGGCTGACAGACCAGAGAGGTATCTCAACCCTGTGTTTACACAAGCATTATGTAACTGTTCTTCCACACATACACACAGATATACACAGCAGCCCTCTTTCTAGCATTAATGTGACGTCGGGGAAAAAGATTAAGGAAAGAAGACAACGGGTGAGTTTGGAGGCGACAGATTTTTACTTACGTGCAGAGAATGGACTGGTCCTCACGATCTGTAGAAACAAAGCAAGTTCATAGTGTTAGTCAAATTTATGACTCATTCACAAACATAAAGCATGATTTTTTTAAACCTTTTTTTAACCAGCAGAGTCCCATTGAGATTAAGAACCTCTTTTGCAAGGGTGACCTGGCCAAGACAGGCAGCAGCATATAAAAAAATACAAACACATAGGTACAGACAAATAACACAGAAGACTAGTAAGCTAACATTTTAAATCATTTTTACAATCTAAGATCATTTACATATTAAGGCATCTGCCTCTAAGTCTTTCTTTAAAGTATATGATCGTCCGGATCACACATAAAGGCATAAAAATTATGTGGTGAACAAAAGAATCTGCAATAATCAAAGTATAAATATGTCATTTTTATGTTTTCACTGAGGATGTACTGTATGTACAGTCATGCACAATAGCTCAGTACACTACCGTACATACCACATGTGAAACCACAAGCCTTTCTCCAGGAATAGAGATCAATCTAGCGTTAAACTTAAGACACCAGCTGGGACTCAGTTCAAGGCTTAGAGGAGGTTGTATGATTTGTGGAGGCTCCCTCATGCCTAAAGAAACATGTAACTCACACAAATACTTAGATTTTAACTATGAAAATCAACTCTGAATGTGCTGAGCAATGAGTCATTATTACCATCCCCAAGAATACTCCTGGGAGAACATGGTGAGTCCTTGTAAGGCTATTTTAGAACTGTATCCTTCAATACAAACCACACCTGGGGGAGTACAGGGAGTACTGCTGTTTTTGACACAGGACCTCTTAGCAAATGACACTTTGGAGCTCTAATGCAAAAATGATGCAATGTGGGAAAACCCCCCCACAGAATTCAACAACAATTCTTCTTCATACAGTGAAGAACGTTATCCATGTGCAGCTCCATCATTTCATCATTTTCATACTGTGATTCATTAATCTGTGTGTATATGCACAGGACACACACACACACACACACACACACACACACACACACACACACACACACACACACACACACACACACACACACA
>JAPMOB010207782.1:0-17928 GCA_029875015.1 Lepomis gibbosus
TCAGTCTTTATTCCTCAAGACTGAGAGTCTGAAACCCCAGCAAGGGACCCAAGTTCAATACAAGTTCAATACAATAAAGAATGGGTCAAACTGGATGGAACAAACAACATGCTAACGATGTGACCAAAACACTCTCTGTGGACCCTGAAAGCAACAAACTTCACATTAAAAATACATCTAAAAAATTAGACTAATGAATTATAGTATAAAAACAACTTTAAGGTCACGCAAAGCTCCATGGGCTGGAGAGCCTTACCATGATTGTGTAAACATTACTACAATTATAACTTGCAGGTTAAAGTTAAGTTAATTAAAGCTAAGTTTAAAATTGACCATTAAAGCAGCAGTTGGTATCAATTAAACAATTCATTATTTTGGATAGGTTTGTGCAGCAGTGTGCATGATTTTAAATATGCCTAGTAAAAAAAAATTATAAAATCAATATGTGTCAGTCAGCGTTGATAATTATCCAAATTATAGGCTATAACTGCCAATTGTTTACAATTGTCTCTAGACTGACGTAACAGTGATTTGCTCTAGAATCATGCAATGACATCATTATCCTCAAGCCCTGCCATTACTGGAAGAGCACATAAATGAGCTCTGTCAAGTTTATCATGGTGACAAGTTTATAAATTCCAGCTGAACAATGCAATCAGCTGTTTTCAGCTGTTATGGCGAAGGTAACATCCAATATTGCTGGCAGAGGGTGTAGTATGTCACTTGCATAAAGAAAATCTGTTTTCTTTTCATAATTCATAAACATGACACTGCAACATACAGTTGAGTTTCTTTCTTTAACCCATATAAGGCAGATCACGTTGAATATAGTGTAGCAATAAATCTGTGCTGTATGTAATTTGCAGACAATTCCTTTGTAAGTCTAACATTCCTGTGCTACCTGTTCACATAAACTGACATGTTCTTAGCAACTAGCAGCAAATCATGGGAATACAGGGATGTCTGTCTGATAGGTACTGTGGGTATTGATTTTTCTCCCTGTGAATGTTAAATGTTTATTAAAAGAGTTCAACAGCAGCAGGAGAGGTGATATGCTCTTCTCTCACTGAGTACGGTTCCCCACTCTCTGCTCCACCAAGACCCCACTCCATTGTCTTCCTCTGAGCGAACACAGATTGACTTTAGGACAGCCCAGATCCGCCTTTTCCCATCTATCTCCGGGGCATGGCCTGCTTTCCTCATCACCCTGATGTCCCTCTCCTTTCGTCCACACAGAACTTCGATTAGCTTCTCTCAGCCTCAGTGGCTTTGAATAGCTGTACTGGCAGGTCAGGAGTCCAACTAACAATAGAGGGAGTGGGTAAGAATAGGGCCAACTGAGAGAGCTCCTGCTATATTCACTGTCGGCATTCTGCCACTTGTTTTTTTTCAGCTGATGGAAGATGACATCTTTCTCTTTCAACAAGTCCTCCAACCTAAATGACAGCGTATGTTGTATTAACCACCCTCCAAAAACAACTCATATGAGCCTATCTCAAAAATAGTGCCCCTACCGTTGGCATTCCAAATACGACTCATATGAGCATTCATAGTATGGCAATTTCGAACTCAATTTCCTGACTAGACCTACATTTTGGAAACCACATGACATAAACACATGGAGACCGCAGCGAAACAAAGAAGGTGAAGTCTACTGCTAGCAGATCGGCCGTGAAGCTGGTTGACATCCATAAAATCACTGACTTAGGTTTAGGCACATGTGAAGGTTAGGGTGAGGGTTACGGGCTACGGGGGGCTGTCAATGCCTTTATATAGATAGCTAGCCAGCTAATGTAGCTAATGTAGCTAATGCTAACATGTAACTACATGTCTCCTGGGTGAAAAGCGTCCAACTTACTATCCATCCAATCTACCCATCCACCGAAACACAACTTTCAGGCTATTTATAATATGTGACCATCTGTTTCATGTGTTTGCGTTGTCCTGCCACTAGAGGTCGCTACCACAAAAACGTGAAAATGACTAGTAATATGGTATTTTTTCTGAGGACGACAAGGTGTTTTTTCTGAGGCTCTCTTCTCTTTGGCTGAGTTTTCTTTCAAACAGGTGAGAAAAGATGCAAGATGAAAGTCATTTTTGGATTTCACTTAAAAGAGTTTTTACAGAATAATTTTTCAGGTCTCTCTTTTAATATTCTGTTTTTATAAAATCGGGTAGATTTGCCTTACATTTAATTGCTTTACCTGTTTTCTTTACAATATGAACAACAACTACAAAAGTAATGAGAAGGATCTTTAAACATACATGATATCAGATGCATGGATATACTGTCTATCTGACGTTTAAAAGGATACTTTGTGATTCTAATCTAATATACTTTTTGTTAAATTCAGCAAATATTTCCTCATGGGTCGTTTAGCTCTCTGTTTATCGTGTGCTCTGAAAAAAAAAGTTTTCCTCCACAGCCCTCGGCCTGTGAATTAGGCTCAAACAAAGCTGCTCAGACTGAGCAGCCGGATGGCAGTAGTGCACTCGTGTTTGAAGTAGTGGGAGAGGGAACGTAAATAAAACAGCGGTACATTCAAACATGCTGGACTGGATTACAGGACTCTATAGTTGTAAAAATGGCTGAGGAACAGCCAAAGAGGGAAAGGTCTGAGGAACTGTGAAACTAGTTATATGACCACACAAGGGAAAGACCCGGGTCTGTTAGGTGTTTCAATGCTGGATAAATAATGAAAGGATTGAAAAGTGCCATGGAGGTTGCTCTGTTCCTGCTGGACAGGTAAGTATTATCTTTGCTGTTCCACATAAACGACAGGTCAGTACTGTTTGTTTTTTTTTTGTGAAAAATATTTCAAATAACTAGTTTTTTACTCTGTTGTGTTTGGATGTGTTTGTGTGCTTATATGTCGTTCCGTTCGTTTGATGATGTTTGTTCAGTAATTGCAATGTTTGTGTGGTAGTTGGACTGAAATATCAAAAAACTGTCTGCAGAATTACATAGGCTGTGTTCAAAATGGAAGGCAGTTGCCTCGCTGCCTCACTATCGTAGTACACAGCTGCCTCCGAAGGCATCACTTTCAAGTGAAAGTATCTCTGTTAACATTGGTTTCGAACTGCCTTCTAGGGCAGCACTTACGGCAACGCGTGATGTCAGCATGTCGTCTTGCGTCTCTTCTGGCTGTCAGAATAGATTCTAGCCTTAGCATCTGCTAACTAGCTATTGAAAAGCCAAATGGCTAACAGATGCCTCAGAGATCATACTGAACAAAATTGGTTGGTTACAGTCACAGGCTAATATGAGAGTTCAGTGTTTAGTTCTCGCTAACTTTTCAATAATCGAAGCAAGAAAACTACTAAAATGTTTAAAAAAGCATATTTGTATCCCAATTTGTCTTTTTTGTCCGCCATCTTGACCATATTCTGAACGCTACGGCAGCCGCAGCTGCGCTGGTTTATGGGTAATAGGCAGCATCAAGTAACTATCAGTTTGAAAGAATGTTACGCGACAAGAAGAGATTCAATGCCTCGCTGTCCTGTCCGACACTTTCTGAGAAAGCAGTTTAGCCCGTTTCAGCCATAGTATCCTATTAAGTGTCTTCACAGAATTCTTAATGCACTGTCAACAGGATCGACTTTAAAAATCAACAAAACCTAACTACAGGTTTTGTTTTTTTTTAAGAAATATACACAGTTGATCCCAGTATCAACTTAAGGGAGTTAAATGAGATCAAAGCTGGTTCTGATGTTAATATTTTAGAGAGAGTGGGGAAAAGAAATTGCACTTTGCTATGAGTCGAAAGCTTAGCTGTCGGTTTTGTTCATTGTAGCGTTTGCTCCTGATGAGAAACACAGCCACGGGGGGGATGATAGAATTAAGCAAACTGAACTTATGCACTTTGATGCAACAAGTCCTTACCATTACGTGTGTAGCCATTTTAAGACTATGGAAGGCATTCGGCCTTGGTAGATGAGTGGAATGAAGAGGAAGTCTTGTAAAGGTACACATATTGTAAGTGTCTTCAGGAAATCCGGTCAAATTTTTATGAATAACAAAGCAGTTGAATTAAGCCTTACATGGAAGATTATGACATGCAGTAAAAATACAAAAAAAGTCAGTCTATGCATGAACTATTTTAACTTGTATCATGTTACATCATTAAATTAATTTGCACTGTCTGACATATTCCCATCCAGATGCTAATCACATGCAGGCAACAGATGAGGTGGCACACTGTGATTATAATCACAGATAAAGTTGGGAGATTTTCATATTTTGCAGACAGCGTCCCGCCGGCTTGACCTTTCAGCTGTTTTCATGGGACTGCCCTGTTTATGATCAATACAGCAGCAGCCCTGCTGAGAATTGGGCCCTGTGCTCAGAATCCTTTTTGTCTTTCCCAGACGCCTAGTTATGCTTTTTTTTCCAGCATCCCCATCGTTTGATTGATGACTGAGCCTTACAGTCGTGTTTGGTGTGGGTTAGAAGGCTCTGTTAATGCATTTCCATTTATGTTATATTAGATGTTATCCTATTGTTTTACCTAAAATAAGCACACACTTCATGGAATTTTAATGCTTTGTAACGCAATGATGATTACAGAAGACTTGATTCCGGCACATCTGTAAAAAGACAACACTCACCAAGTGTTTTCACTGCCCACCTCAACATGGCTGCTTGACCTCCACAACACGTGTCTGGTCTGAGGTATTTTGTCTCCTGTCTAGTTCCACCTCGTAATGTGTCTGGATCAAAATTTCACAGCCCCCATAATTGTGGTCAAAAACATACTCATTCTGTTCCTGAACATGTCCTATATAAGCTATGTGTAATGAACAGTGAGGCAGAGTGGTCATTGGGCTGGGTCACTCTCCAAGCTGCTGCAGAGCTTGTTATTGATGCTGAACTCTTTTGATTCAATACATTTTTGTGATCAAGAACAGTGTCAAGCGGATTTCTTCTCATCACATCACCGCAGCATTATTGTTGGACACCACACACTGAAATAGAATGACGTTACTTCACACTGTGTTTTGTGTTGGAATTTATTATACCTAACAAACAATAACAGTGAACCACATTTCTACCATGAAGATATTCTCAGTGTGTGTGTGTATACATCAAGTGTGAATACAATAGGATTTAAGTTTTACATTTGCAGGTATAATAAAATCATTTTCATAGACTATAAGAAGCTGTAATGACTCACTGTTCTCAGTATAATAGCCTAATAATTTTGAATGATTAGTAAAGAAGAATAAATACCTTTTTTTTTACTGCACTCTTTCGGTAACTCTTACTTCTTCCCTGATGTGTTATTAGCTCTTACTAGTATCTATTCTCACTAGTAGATCTCTTACTGTTTTGATGCTATATTGATGCTTGTATGTTGTTCGTCAAATGTAAGTCGCTTTGGATAAAAGCGTCTGCCCAATGAGTGAATGCAATTGGTGCAGTGAGTCCAACTTAGAGTAACACGGAGATATGACACAAATTCACTTTGCAAGATGTCTTCTGGAGGAACTTTCTGTAAAAGACAAGGAGGAATAAGGAACCAATCGGAGAGCTATATTTGACTGAACAGCTGATTCTGATGATGATGACCTTGAGGATGAGAGCATCATTAATGCATACAGAGTAGTACTATTCCTGTATCAGAAGTACTGAGAGCTCCATTGTCAGACTTGGAAGTTTAAAGCTTTCAAAGTCATTTCAGCAGGTTCCATCAGTGGCAGCTGGTGAGAACATTAATTGCCAATCAGTTGATCCTAGCAGTTTGCAGGGGTTAAGACCATCTCATCTACTTAATGTCATCCACTGTCTTTCTCTCCTCATACTGATCGAATGTTGTTTAATTACCAGCCAACTGTAGAGACTCAATGAACTATTAAATAACTTAATGATTTGGCACTTTCCCCCCAATAGCTCGGATCCAGTGAAGCGGCTCCCTGCACATATTATACAAATGACTACCGGCGGAGGCGTATCAGCCTTGTGCTCCTTTACTCATTCCAAACACATTGCAATTTAGTTGACCATAGATGCCATGTAAGTACGTCAGAGATTATAAAGTTTTTCTAGACTTGCTCTTTAAAGGGCTTTATAAACATATATAAGTCATTTAATGAGACTTTTAAATTCACCTGCGTTGCACTGCGATCCCACTATCTATACCACTAAATTTAACAGGAATATTGAAAGCTTTGGTGATGAGATGTCTGTCGTCAAGCCCAACATGACCTGCTTACACTTCTAAACTTAAAGCTGGACTCGCAGCTGCTGATTTATACCACTGCTACCTGCTTTTTCTAACAGCCTAAGTGTATAACTGAAAGTTGTGGATTATTAAAGACAGCTAAAAGGTAGCTGTAGTAACTTGGTGCCACTGGAGAGATGTCAACCCAATCCACACAGTGGCCAAAGGCATTACTAAAGCTTCTTACTAAAGATTCTTTTTAGTGCCAAGAAGCCTTGAACCTGGAGAGCTCACATTGTATACAGTACACAGTACAGCAGGGGTTTTCAGTTGTTTCAGGGGAGGCTAAGTGAATGGAAGTGAAACAATGTTACATTACTTAGTGGATTAGTTATCAAAAGGAGATGACATGGAATAGCGTGAGAGTTCAAAAATACAGTAGATTTTGGGAACTATTTTCCCCCCAGCAGAGTCAGAAACTAATAGATGCCTTAGGGCTGACCTTTTTTAAAACTATTTGGTGCAGTCACAAGTTATGTGAAACAGCAATATTAGGCTATCTTGGCTCAAATGTTGAGTGTCTTTGGGATCAAGGAGTTGAGCAAAACTTACCAAGTAAACTTAAGATGTGGCGGTCTGCGGGGAGGCATGCAGTCTCTGACTTTGAAAGCCCCTGCCGTACAGGACACCATCCATCCTGCCTGAAACACCACTAACACTCACTCAATACAAATGCATGAACATTTTACCAAAAACATTCAAAATTCAACAACTTCCCTCTGATCTTTCCCTGGAATGCACAATGTACACACTTATACATACCATTAACTACATATTGTGTATAATAACTTTATTGCTGGTCTCAACCATTTGTTACTTTACAAAAATAAAGCCTATCTTAACTTCTGTTTGTTTGTTTTTAGTAAAATTATCATAATATCATTGTGTGCTTAAGTGGACATGTTTAATCCGAGACATGCCCCATTTAACACCACCCTTTTTTACAAAGGTCATCTCTGCTTATGATTTGCTTCCTGAGTTGGATTTTCCAAAAGTATTTCACAGGCAGTTGAAGCAATGCTTTACTGCAATACAAATTGAATGTAAGTGTCCCTGAAGGCACCAGTAAGTACAGTATTCAAAACAAGTTTGAAATTGACTTTCTTCTAAAGAGTTTATTGATGTCTGTATGGTAAATATGAAGCTACAGCCAGCTGCCAGATAGCCAAGAAAAAGTCCTGGTCAAATGGTGACTTGTTGTTAATACACATTTTTTACTACAGCTTAAACAAACAAGATATGATATGTTAATTAGCTTTGGGCTCAGTTGTAGTGCTAAGCTACATTTTCCCACGGCTGGTCGCAGACGCATATTCAGCGAACAGACATGAGAGTAGCATCGATCCTCTCAACCTTCAGCACAAAGGCAAATAAATGTATTTGTAAAATTATAAAACACATTTACTTTATTTTATAGCATATTTTTTCACATTTTGAAAAATTACTTTGTGATAATTACGATGAAAGAGATCGGTTTCGATCTATGATCATAGTTATATCAAGCTTTCTGTATCGATGCCTCTAAAGAAAAAGCCTGGGAACGAGACAGATGTGCAAGGTTGTGTTTTATTTGCTGCAGTGTGTTTAAATTGTTTCAGTACTCTGATTAGTTGTAGGTCTATCTAGTTGTGTCCAGAGGAATTTTGTTCTGCGCTCGTTGATAATGCCAAATCAAAAATTAACTGTGAATATGGTGCATTTTTAGCAGGTGAGGTGTTGAGGAGTTTCTCTGACAACAGCTCCAAGCTGGTTTTGCAGAACTACATTATTTTGGCCTGTGTCAAACCAACACAACACAGTTTTAACGCTGTTTCTAAACACAGCAGAGCTTGTCTCCCTTTTTTTAACTGTCTGGTGCATTATCCTACACAGTGCTTTCTTGACAGTATATATATTTAACTGTCATGTTATTTTGCCCTCTTTGACTTTTTCACACGACCCAGTAATGAGCAGAAACCAAGGATCGAACATCATTTTTGAGCAGCTGCCTGGCAACAGGGCGTAAAAAATGCACATGGTTACAGGTTACCAAGCTTGACTTTAAATATATGTAGTCACTTGCTTCGTGTCCAAAGCTTATAGGTGCCAGTCATGTGGAAGATATCCAAATATGTTTGTCCTGTCTGTCCTACAATCTACAAAGAAAAAAGAAGGTGAGTCATCCATCCTCAGCCCTTTCCTTGATGCAGTTAGACCATCCATCCTATCTCTTCATCACAGAAAAGCCATCCAATCATCCTCACCATGCTTCACTATGGTGATCCATCCATCTTCAGCAGGTTGCTACTAAACATTAGCATCAATACATATGTCTTTGTTGGGTTTAAAATGCAATGCATCATAAATATTTTCCAAATTTGTTTGAATGATATTATCTCACAATATCTTAATATTTTTTAAGCATATAAACTATCTTTCCCAAATGTCATTCAATGTTTAGCTATCTTTAGTGACAGAGATAGATAACTGAAGTTTGAAAGAATTGAAGGAACTCATCCTCCAGGCAGCATTTCCTGGTGATCCACCCTTGCACTGCTGTTGGAGATTTCGGTGTCACGATCTAAGGTTTGATTTGTTCATCATTGGTGTCTCCAGAATATCTATGACCTGTTCAAATTTATCTTGTCTCATTTAGTGGGAGTTGAAATCTCTGTTGCAGCATCACTTTTTACAAATGCTGATTGATGAATGTGATTTGTAATGTGCAGGTAATGTGCATCTAATTAATTCACAACTGCTAAGTGGACAGCACAGTACAACTGCGCCTACACTATCCATCTCCATTTGTATATGAATGTTTATGTTTATCCATATATTGAGAATTTACATATGCTTGTATGTACAGAGTAGAGCAGCCCAGCTGCAGCTGTGTTGTCTCGCCCTCAGTTCTCTAATAACATAGTTTGCATCTGCAGGGCAACAAAGAGCAGAGCAGATGTAGTTATTATACACTCACAGGATATTAGGCGTTTTGTGTAAGAGAGATAGTACTAAGAAACAAAGAGGGAGAACATCTTACCCTAAATGTTCTCAGCAGTCTCATTCCTTGTAGATATTGCCAATTACTTTATAGTAAAAAGACTTTATTAATCCCGCAAGCGGAAAGTCAATGTTTTTCCACTCTGTTGTAATTATTGTAGTTATTATACACACCGGTCCAAAATACACACACACATGCACAAACAGGACCTAAATAGATGCAACAACACATGTAGAGCTGTCAAAGCGAGGAGGCTGCCACTTAGTGCCGCCCTTGGAGCGGTTGGGAGTTCAGGGGCTTGCTCAAGGCCTCTTTTTGCATTGATCAGGAGGTGAACTGGCACCTCTCCAGCTATCAGCCCACGCTCTTTTCTTTCATCCGAGCTTGGACTCGAACCAGACTTGCTTACTGTGCTACTGCCGCCCCCAGTAGTAAGAATATGTTGCACGTTAGCAGACCTTTGATATTGCAACGCTGGCATTTAAATTAAAACCTAATCTATGTAAAAAGGTGAAGACTAAATGTATATACAAATTAAGCATCCCTGTCTCCTAGAAATTATGTTCCAGCAAATATGTTTGGGGGGGGATAATGCAGGCAGAATTAAATTTTCTTTTAACATATTGAGAAAACGTTGTTAATATATCTAGCAAGTTAGAATTTTTTTTAAATTGAATGTGTCTATTTCAATTGTTAATAGACTATCTTAAATTTTTTTAATTCCTTTTGCATAGGTGGAACTTGCGGGGTGGTCAGGAACTACCCCATCTGAGGGTGCTCCCCTTTTTGAAAATATCATTAAATTATATAATGCGATATATATATATATATATATATATATATATATACTTAAAAACACAGTGTAGTAAAACAACACAAACACAAATATGAGAAAAAAATTGTTTTTAGAAATGTTTTGTCCCCTCTCACTTGCCTACCTGCTTTCCCCCTTTACATAAGTTCACTAACAAATATCATCATAGTTCGGATAATGAGGAGAATTTATGATGGGGGGGATCAAGGGGAGAGGGATAAAGAGGTCGAAAATGGAGGGATCAAGGGGTTTGTTTCGGGTTTGGTGGCCGGAGCAGCTAGGAACCCGGGGGTCGAGAGTCAGGATGGGGGCTTGTCTCGATGGCGGCTTGCTTATTTATGATGCCCTCACCTCCCCCGTGGTTCCTGTTGTAGAAACAAATAATGATTGGCAGAATTATGGATTTTTGCATGTCTTTGACGGTGGGAGAAAACCGGGGCACCAAGAGGAAACCCACACAAACACGGGGGAGAACAAACTCCACACAGAAATGCCTGGGCTGACCGAGGTCTGAACCCAGGTTCACTGGGCCACCGTGCTGCCCATTGACAGAGGTGGTGAAAACAGGGAACTGAGAAACGGGAGAGAAAAGGGTTAGACGGGCTTACGTGATTGAATTAGAGAGACACAGGTGGATGAAATGAGTGGAACACGGGTGGTTGGATTGAAGGAATTGAATCAGGTGCAGGTTTAGTCCTGTTCCTGAACTTTAGTTATACTGTACTGTATATATAATTCTATTTGTGGAAGTCCAGTAAGAAGGCTTCCAAGACTATTTTATTCACTGTGAGTGAAGTGATTCTTTTCTCTTTAATACAGATGATGCTGAGTCATTAATAAATTAGTCATGACAAAAAAAAATTTTTTTCCATGATGTCAGCTATTATAGAGTTACCTAGCTTGTTTGACAGTAAGTCACCCACTACAACTAACACAGTTCTAAGCCTATGCCTGAACTGATATTAGGCTAATGTTGAAGATCAACCGTTGTGTTAGGTTTTGCTCAATATGATGTTTAAGGGGATCGCTGCAGTAAAATACCTAAGTAATCAACATCCTCTATCCTGCTTTGGCTGACTACTCTCGAGAAATTTTTATGATTATTGTCTCCCCCAAATGTTGGATGAAATTCATGCCCATGGCCTTTCGCTTTTCCTGTGTGTTTAAATTGCCCTATGTTGCTTTAATGTTTTATGTAAAGCATTATTGAACTTTTACACTTATCCAGAAAAAAATCGTTTATTGCCTAAACCTAAAACTTACCCTGAAATCTGGTCTCACAGTCCTTTATCTAAACCACCATATACAGTATGTTTTAGAAGAAGTTAAGGCACCCCCACAACATTTACACAATTGATACATCGATAAGTGACAATCACCACTTATTGAAATGTCTGCATTATCATTGCTATTGCTGAAAACTTGATTTATGGTCAACAGTGTTGAATGAAAAGCCTCTGCTTTTTCTCTGAAATGAAACATTTGAACTAGGTCACTCATAGTGTGCGGAGTGGGCACAAAATGACCATGCAGCTTGATTAAGAACACTCTGAAATTAACCCAGAGGGAAGGAGATCAGGTTCATTGAAAAGAACAAAACATCGGGTGCATTTATTGAGGATGTATCCTACGGTTTTGTTTTCTAGCCTACAGAACAATAGGCAGAGAGCCAATAACACTCAGTTTTGTGCGTCTACGAAGTGAACAAATTGCTTGAAGGAAGAAAGGCAACTTTGTCTTTGTCCTAGATTACTCCTTTGAATAGCCTCATTTTCAGTTGTATGTCATCTTCACTTCAAGTGCTACTCTTGCACCCAGGGCTACCAATTTGCTAGACAAGACCTTTTGCCTCTGAGTGACACAAGCAGGTAGATGTAATGTGAAGCTTACATTAGGTACCTGGCACATAAAGGTTTGGGCTTACCAAAGCAGCGTTTCCCCCCTGACGTCATTCCCTTAAGATGTCCTAGTAGTTTCTGCATACCCTCCCTCATCCTCCTCTTCCCCCGACGCCCAGCCTTTTGCTATTGTCATGCAGGAGGGGAGAGTAGAAAGTATTGAAAGCCTTGTTTTAGCAGCTGCTGTGTGTGTCTCTGTTGAGTTTTTCCTAATTACCTCCCAAAGGAGTCCTACTGCTGTCAGACAGAAAGAGAGGAGGGTGAGAGAGAGAGAGAGAGAGAGAGAGAGATAGAAGAGGAAAGATGATGTAGAAGATAGGGTGGGAAGAGTGTCGACAGGAACAGGAAGACAGCAATACACAGTGAAAACAGAGCGAGTGGAGTGATATAAAGTAGAAGCAAAAAGAAGAGCTTGCATGCAATCTTCCATTTAGCCTCGGTCTGCCATGTTGACTGTCACTTCAGCTCTGGAAAACAGGTAGAACTGCTCCATCTCAAGTATGGGGTTTTAAAAAATGCATGGAGCCACTGTATCCCAAAAACGTTCCATCTCACAGGGTTATGACGTACGTGTCGAGTAACTGTTTCATCACATGCTATACAGCAGTTCATGACAGTGATGGTCTGTTGTGGTATACATGTACATTTTTTCTCTCATCTTGATGTCAATTGAAGATGAGCGATTAAAGCTAAAAAAATTGGCTAGATGTCACCAGAAGAGAGCATGGGTGGACCTATGTAAGAATGTGAGGCCATGTGGGAAGAGATTGTAACTTAACTTGAAAAATGAGAATGAACTTTCTTAGTTGCCTATAACAGCCGGTGATCTCAATGTAAAGACTCTCTTCTGTTCCCCTACAGTGGCAACAGTGTACAACACAACTAACATTAGGGTAGAAATGGAGTCCGCTAACATCAACAAAGACTGGCACCCACCAAGTCAAACACTACTGCAAAGCATGTGAAATATATTGGGGTTGCAGTTTGCTTTGTCGGTTGGCGTCGTATTGCTCGCTAATGTTTTTGCTGGCACAGTTATTGAATAGCCATCAAAGCCAACAAACTGACTCAGTGTAAGTTACTCAGCAATATCTACCCAAGGTTGGGTAACAGTAGCCACCATAAGCTCATGCCAGACCGAGTAGGTTAAGGGTGTTGTTGCAAAACCCCTGCTTGTATTGTTTGTATCAGGGAGAATGTGTTATTTCTTCTTTCAAAACTTAAATAGGAAAAATACAGTTTAGTACTAGAAGGATCTTGAACTATCCAAGATCAGTGACAAATTCTCCAAAGCAGAATTAACAGGGACAGATACAAAAGCAGGAAATTGACAACCAGAATCTACATTTTAAAGCACATATGATCAGGTTTTTTTGTTGTTTGCAAAATCACACATCCCTTTTAGCTTTCCTCCTTTAAAGACCACACTTACATAGTCAATGGGCCTCACAATGCAATTAGATAGTAAATGCGGCACAGTAGTCCAGTAGATAGAACAGTGGCCTCACAGAAAGAAGGTTGTGGGCTCAAACCCCGGTCTCTCTGGCCTTTCTGTGTGGAGTTGCCATGTTCTCCCCGTGTCTTCCTCCAGGTGCTCCAGTTTCCCCCACCATGACCAGACACTGACAAAAGATCTGGAGTTGGTCCCCGGGCGCTGCACAGCGGCTGCCCACTGCTTCCTTGAGGGATTGGGCTAAATGCAGAAGATGAATATCATAATATGTATGTGACATATGTGTGAGTATTCTAATAGCATGGCTTTCATAAAGGAGGGTGATCTAATGTCCAGTGGATTGTTTTATTTTGACTTGGCACTCTTAATATTCAGAGAGCATGAGACCTTGTTTCTGTGCCACAGTAGCTAATTTAAAACGGGAGTAACCGTGTTTCTCATGATCAGAAGATGAGTTTACCCAGGTTATTTGCGTTCACCCAACTTACTGTAATCAGGTCAAGAATGTAGTTCTCTGTGAATGCAATTCAGGCCACTAAAGAAAACACTGTATTTTACATTACACTTCAATTACTTATCATTGGAGCAGCTCCAGGTTTTTGATTTCACTAACTCCCTTTTCATGACTGGAAGCTAAAAACAACACGCCTAAAGTCATATATACAGGATTTGGTCCAGGACACACACACAGGATTAAAATCACAAAGCCTCTCCAGTTATGACAAATCAGGGAATACCCCAGGTAACATCAGTCCTGAGTAAATACAGCCTCAGAGAGCTATATTAAAAAGCATTCCCACTGTGAAAGACTTAACATGGTGGCTGTAAAGGCAAAGTGCTATTTCTTAAGGAAATGCTATTTAAATAATATTTTACTCTGCTCAAAAGTGAGTGATCCTTTTTGCTGACCAGGGCCAAATTGTTTCAGTTATCATCACTTGCTGGAAGCGTAGTCTTAGCTCAGATATGTAATCCATCTTTAATATATTGACAATATATCAGAAATGTAAAATTAAACTATTTACTGTAGAGTTAAAACACTGCTGTTGCGAGCCATTAATGTAGCTGTCCATGGTGCTGAAAAGGCACAGTATGTTAACTCAAGTGTCTGCCAGCCTACACATAAAATATTAAAAACATCACAATAGGAGCATTGTATCTGGTTAATGATTACACGAGTACACAGTGAAAATATGGCCCACAGTCACAGCTTCCAGCTCGCTGCCTTATATAATACATAATGTAATAATATTTAAAATGCATAATGTTATTAAATCTAACAGTAACATTCCCCAAGGAACTGTATTGTCAGTGAATGCAGGTATTGTCACTTTGTCATCAAATTAAAATTCCCATATACTGCCTCTGTCAGGAGCCAAGTGCATATTTAAAGCAGAATAAAGATGGGAAAAAAAGGATATTGAAAAGAATGATAAATTGAAAGTGGTTCATTTTTAAAAGAAAATGTCTTTCCTACATGTGCCTTTCTTACCAGTAAGCAAACTGCACAATACCAGCAGTACATGTCGAGTCTTGCGTCTACGTTTCCCTCACTTGCGTCTTTGGAGAGACACAAGGAAACGACGCAATGAGAGACGAAACTAGATAATATGTTTGTAGAGAAATCAGGCGTCCTTCCCTCTAAAGCTTTACGTGAAGCAATATGCGTGGATCACAGCTGGATCGACTGTCATTTGGCTCTAACAACTGTACAGACTTTTGATCGAGTTTGGTATGTACTGTGCTAATACTAATAATGGCACTTAACAGCATGTTTGTAGCCGTTACTTGTTTATCAAACGCCTACACATGAACAACAACCTGCATTCTGCTCAGAGGCACAGAATCGTTTCTACTGGCAAAATGCATTTCTATTATTTATTTATTATTTGCGTCTGTTATTTGTTGATTGTAAAATCACTATTGAATATGATCATGGTGTCTTTTGAACATTGGATTTATCAGACTAAATGTTTCAGGGAAAATTGAAATTATGTAACTCATATCAAAGCTGACGCTCAGGAATTGTAAGCCTCACATGCGAGTGAATGGAAATGATGTTAAAAATGTTTCTTGCTGACAGACAGACTCTCTGACGCCCTCTGACTTTAATTGTATCCATAATAAAAGTTGATGGGGGGGAAATCTGATCATGAAAAAAAAAATATCTTTCTAATAAACAAAGACAATTGTTTGTGCTCCTTTTTCTGTCCTACAATGAACACAAACAAAACAAAAGCAAAACTGAAACTTGAGAGCGATACACTTGAGTTTAATCAGACCATCCGGGATGAAACCTCCAGTGATGTTGTGATGTATCAGATCAGACCAATCAGCTGCACGGTCAACACACTAACTGATATCCAACAAAAGACGGTAAAAGACTTTCAAGAAGGCTGCTTTTGTGAATCCTTGCTCAAGGCTCCTTGGAGATCCCTTCTTGATCCTCACTCCTAGGAGCACAAATTCAACCGAGGACTGAGGACATATCAAAGATGCTGAATTAAATCCTGCCTTCATTCACTTTATTATGAAAACCTGAGCATGACCTACTGTGAGATGTCAAAATGACCATTGGTGTTCACACCCAGTTACTCTGTCTGGTAGGCTAAACAAAGTGATCCAAAAAACACCAGCAGAGATCAAGCGTCACTGAAGTGCTACTAGAACCAGGAATGATTCTGTAAATTATTGTACAAAGCTATCATTCTTTTTTTAAACACACTTTGGAAACAAAAACACAAGGTACAAGGTTTATTTTATTATTCGTTTTTTTCAACTATAAGTGATAAATAAATAAGCAACCAAAAGAAATAATGGAACACATGCTGTACTAACCTGTTGAACACACGGCATATTGATACAGAGGCAGGCCCCTGCATGGACCCTTGCAGACATGAGCTGAAGACAAAATTCAAGTCAATAAAGAGGACCCACACAGCCATACAAATGTGGGAAGTATAATTTAGGCTTTACTGCACAGATACCATTGTCTTCTAAAATATCTTCACATCAATATGCATAGGCAGAAGTGGTTGTGTCTGCTGAAACTCTGCATATTAATTCGGTGTACTGTACTGTGTATTCAAGTGATATACAGTCCTGTTTCCAAAAATGTTGCCACGCTGTGCAAAATGTAAATAGAAACAAAGTGCAAAGATGTGCAAAACAGTGATCCCCCATATTGTTATGGTTATTTTTTGAACTTCATTCCAGCAACATTTTTCAAAAAAGTCGGGAGAGCGGCAACAAAAGACTGGAAAAGTTGTGAAATGCTAAAAGAAAACACAGAGTGGAACATCTCACAACTGATTAGGTAACATGATTGTGTTCAACAAGAGCACCCCAGGAGGCAATTCTTTAGTGGACATCACTGCATGGGCTGAGGAACAATTCTAAAAACCAGTGTCTGTGAACACAGTTTGTCGCTGCATACACAAATGCAAGTTGAAACTCTACCATGCAAAGAGGAATCCCTTAATAAATCAGATCCAGAAATGCTGCAGCCTTATGAGGGTCCAAGCTCATTTAAGTTGGACTGAAGCGAAGTGGAAAGCTGTCCTGTGGTCTGACAAGTTCTGTTTGAAATGCCTCGTCCTCTGAGTGAAAGAAGAGAGGGCTTGTTATAAGTGCACAGTGTAAAATCCAGCATCCACGATGGTAAAGAGGTGCTTTAGTCCACATGGCTTGAGTAACCTGCACAGTTATGAATCAATCAATGTCTTTTCCAAGGGACGGCCTCATTTCAGCAAGACAATGCCAAACCACATTCTGTACATATTACAGCAGCATGGCTCTGTAGTAAAAGAGATCTAAACTGGCCTGCCTGCAGTCCTGACTTTTCGAAAATTGAATATTTTTGGCACATTATAAAACCTAAAATAAGACAAAGGACACCCCGAACTGTTGATGTAACTGTCCTACATCAAGCAAAAATTGGAGAACACTCCAGTTTTAAGATTAGGGTTAGGGTAAAAATGACTCTGTCGCAACGTGTTGCTGGCATCTAATTCCAAATGGGCATATCATTTTCCAAAACAATAACATGTCTCAGTTTCAACATTTGATAAGTTGTATTTGTACTATTTTCAATTAAATATGAGGTTGCAATGTTTTGCACATCATCGCATTTTGTTTCTATTTACATTTTACATAGTGTGCCAATTTTTTTCTGGAAACAAGTTTGCACATTAATATTTATGGTGCTGTTTGATGCTGTTCAAGCAAATGAGAGGGGCTGATTTGATTGGCAGTTTTAGAAGTCATGTCTCAATCTATCCTGCTCCAGGCTCTTTTTCAAGTCTGCACCAAGATGCACTAGGACCCGTGTTTATTGAACGTCTCAAGGTATAAGGTTGTTTATTAGTCATTATACGGCACAAGGATGCATAACGAAACCAAATTTCGTTCTGCAAATTTCGTTATGAGTTCCTTCATGCTACAAACACAACATAGCCTATAGTTAAGTGTTATACCATACAAACATTTATTAACCATATTAAAATATGGCGACATATGGAATAAAAAAAAAATAATAATAAAAAAAAAATATATATATATAT